>BLKM01011693.1:808503-969576 GCA_013340265.1 Coptotermes formosanus | reverse complement strand
GTAGGTAGGTAGGTAGGGAGGGAGGGAGGGGGGAGGGAGGGAGGGAGGGAGGGAGGAAGGACAGAGAAGGACATTCAGGATAAGAAGTTCTGGAAAGGCAAGGATAGATGAACAGGCTCTGGGGCAAGAGGACTCATATAAAGTGGAAACATCCAGGGACCAGAAAGAAAAAGACAGAAATTTGGGATCTGTAAAAGATACAATTGGTTCATGTAAAGAATGCATCAGAAGGATGTTGCAAACACGTTGTCAGGCAATAAGAGACTGAAAAAGAAAGACAGACATATATTATGCAATATCTGAAGGTATATTAACTCACATAGCAAAATGCTGACCATTGAACTTATATGAAAGAGTCACATTTAAATGAGGTATAATATGAAACACATCCATCCCTCAATTTACAGACATATTCCATTCTGCAAAATTTGCAAGAGTGCAAAAGCAAGTGAACTGACCCATGTGCTCACCTGACCCTCTTTACAGACCATCTGTGTGCGCAAGCAAAAAAGTAGTTCTTAAAGTGAAAAACAGGTACAAATTATCATTGTGCATTGAAGCGAAAATCCATGAAGTGAATGTCATACAACGAGGAGAATAAGAGAAATAAAAGAAGTTCAATCAAGAAAGTTGCAATGGAGGGAAAACAAAAGGTTGCAGTGGTATGGACATGCCATAAGAATGGGTCAACACGGACAGTGAAAATAACTAACTCTCCATGTACTGACTGGCAAGTGCTACGGGAGAAAATAGAACACTTCAAGGAATTACATAAACAGATAGAGAGGAGAATTTTAAGAAATGAAGCCAATGTAATGGACAATTACAGACTATGACAAGAGGGATGCTATAAAAGTGCAAAAGAGCGAGAAGAAATACTCAAACAACAGACCTTCATATTCTTCGTTTCCATTTTCCATTTCATCAATTGTATTTAGCTGCTGGGCAGTGACCAGAGCATGGTAGTGTCCTTTGAGGGCAAACAGTTCCGCATGTGTCCCTTGCTCTACTACCTTACCATTTGAAATGACCACAATCTTGTCTGCTGTCCTAATTGTTGACAGACGATGAGCAACAATAACAGTCGTCCGACCTGTGCTTACCTACCATGACAGGAGACACAAAAAAATTATTTTTAAAGAACTGCATGAACAAGCATTTCTTTCACAAGAGGTAAAATAAAGAAATATCCACTGTGAATGCCAGGGATTCCTTGAGGGTCTGAGAATAATCAACAGAAAATGAAATGTGTCAAAACACACAGAATAAAAACTGAACTATTAATAATATAGGGCTACTCAACCATTACCCTCTCAGTTGCCACATTATCAGGTATGTCATATCACCATGATGATAAGAAATTCTTCACCTCCATGAGAACCAAAGGACAAGAGTGGCCAACCATACGGCACCTTGGGAATTTTGCCCCACTAATAGTGAAACAGCCCACATAAATGTACAGACAAACCAAGAAACATAACTCATTCACTCCAAATATTTCATTTTGTCTGTGAAGAACATATGGCAGCTTGTATGTACAAAATACATGTTCTCCCTCAGGTAAAGGTCCACCCTGAGCACAGCAGCTTTATTGGAACCAAGGTATATAGTATACCTGTTTCTAATGACATTAATTTACAATAACTAGTATAGCAAACAATCTCCATTAAAATTATAAAACTGAAAGCAATACTTCACTGCATGTAAATATCAGGATGAGTAATTTAAATGAATGTTTCTTTGCTTCAGCTGGTAAAACTGGCTTTTGGGCCAAGATTTGAATCCATAATGTTCAAAATATGAGGCAGGAGAGTCAGCAACAATATTAGTGTGTTTCATTTTTAAATCTCTGGTATCAAACACTGTTGCTATCGTAAGATAATAAATAATCTTGAAAGTCAGAATCATGGAGCTACTTCTTTTAAGTTGATTAATTTTAAAGGTGCCTTCCATGGTAACACCCACACTTATAAAATGTAACAATCTCTCACCTTTTCCAAGGCCTTTTGGACTTTGGACTCACTCGATGTATCAAGGGCTGATGTAGCTTCATCAAGAAGCAAAATAACTGGTTTTCGTACCAAAGCACGAGCAATGGCAATCCTCTGTTTCTGCCCACCAGATAACTGCGCACCTCTTTCCCCAACAAGAGTGTTGTAGCCCTGTAAAAATAAACACTAATAAATCTGGAAGGACAACACAGAAATACCGCAATCTGTTCATATTAACCATTGCCACAGTTGTTACTTTTTAACATACATAAATTTATAACAAAAAATTTTTAACATATTGTAATTTTTCAACAAGCCAGATGACACAATCCCAACTTGCAAGGTTACAGCTATAGACACAACATAATCCCAATCACACAGCCCATTAACAAAATTTGTGGAGGCGTTCAGAATTTCATCCACCCCAAATTTCCCACACACTTAAAAAAAAAGATGGTGCATTGGTTAGTGCCATCGAATAGAAACATACACATGGGCCAATGTTCCTTCTAACTTTTTTCGACAGCTGCACAGACCTGCTACTGCTCTCAGCTGAAAATTTTTACACGACCTCACAACTGCGCAGCAATTTAAAAGTTTTTTGTAATATGCATAAGAATATTTACAATGAAAATGCAAAAACTGCAGCTGCGTGATAACAATTCAGTGTCCATGGAAGCATTTCAGTTACTGCATGGCCACGCATCCCCACAGCTTAGGGGGACACTGATGTGGCCATAACATTGTTATTTTCTAAAAAAATTACCTTAACAAAAGTCATACATTTATGAAAGCTCTAATAACATACAAATTAAAAATCAGTGTGCTATGTGCACACACAAGCACATGCATACACACTTTTTGGTCAATCACTGGACAAGCCGACATTCCTTCTAGTTCACATTATGCTAACCAGACATCACATGAGTAACACCTTCTTTTGTTAAGGTTTAGAGTGAAAACATAATGTTCTATTTTTACAGGCCTTGCTGCATCACCATGCATGCCAGCCATAGCCATAGAGAACACAGTACACTAACAAATCAAGAAACTGAATGCCTGATCCAATGAGGTGATAAAATGCATTTGCTTATGTTCATGTTTCATACCAGATATTCTGGGACATAACAAAAACAGTCCTATAGACAAGAATGTGATCTAGAATTCTTGAAAGCATTGATATTACTGAGCTCCATACCTCCATTTAACGGATCCAACAGACAAGAGTTCAAATTTTTATGTGAGGATAAAAGCTGAACCAGCTTCTGAAATGTTGCATTTTTTAACCAGACCAGAAGGTAGAAAAGGTCTAAGTTAGATACTGAGTTTATTCAGAGTATGCAGAAAAAATTAAATTCTAAGATTTGAACAAAATTTTATAACATTTTAAATTTTGATTATGTCTGATGTTTTGTATTACTTGTGATCACACTTGTAACTTACATACGCCATGTACTTATAAATACAATTTATCTTCATACTTTTAAAACAAGAAACAAACCATTGGTAATTTTGATATAAAATCATGAGCATTCGCCTCTTTAGCAGCAGCTTCAATATCTTCTTCTGTTGCTTCCTCTGCTCCGTAGCTAATGTTCTCAGCAATTGTGGTATTGAACAGAACAGGCTCTTGACCAACCACACCGATATGTTTTCTCAACCATGCAACATTAAGCTCTTTCACATTATTACCATCCACCATGACCTGCACAGCAAAAGATTTCCAAGCATCATGAAAAAATTCTGGTTAGTAACCATATTAAACCGCTCATTTTCATAGATCAAGACATCTGTTCTCTATGTAATGACTTAATCTCAATAGTGACAACTATGGTATATTCATTCCAGCTTCTTCAATATTATTCTGAATACGGTCATGTGATTTGAACTCAAAATATTCTTTTTAATACACAAAACAATTATATGAATATATCCCACCTTACCCCAGAAAGAGCTGTAAGGACTCACCAGTGCTAAGCAACATATGACAGTGAAAAGGTTAATATGAACAAAGACATAGCATAGTTTTATCTCCTGTAGTCATAGATTTTCCTACTTCTACTTAACAACCACTTATGAACATATGCCTCACCACACTACAGGTCCTGTTACATCCCCTCAAACATTCCAGCTCAAATACTTTTGTTCCAAAGGTACTTCTTCTCAACAAACAAACAAACAAAAAACAAACAAACAATTGCCTATATGATCTGCCAATTCCAGAGTCTAGAGTTCTTCTTGAGAAGCTAATAGTTGTTCTGCTACTTAAGAAATCTCCACTTTTGTGGAATCCAAATTTTCACCATGTTCAAAACACCACGCCACTGGTCCCTATCCTGAGCCAAATTGATCTAGTCCACTATTTTATCCTATCTCATCACAGTCCACTTTAAATTATTCTCACTTCTATGCCTGTATTCTGAGATCTCTTGCATTCAGGATTTCCAACAAAAATTTCGTATAAATTCATCATCTTTCTCATGCATGGCCTAAGTCCTGCCCGTCTCATCCTTCTTAATTTGACTCCCCTAATGTCAGGGCAAACAGTACAAATTATGAAGCTCCTTACTGTGCAGTCTTCTCCATCCTTTCTTATCAGTGCCGGGTCACATTCTGCCTGCTACAGCCTTTCCCACATCACTATCTATATCATCCCACCATCTCTTCTTTGACATAAAGTTTATACAATATCCTTCACATTAACGGACGCTCTAATTTCATTTAAATTGGTAGAGTCACTAGGCAATAGGCTGGATAACCAGGAAACCTTGTCAGCATTCTGACACAGGAAACAGACTTTTCTCTTCTCTGAAGTGTTCAGGTATGGGAATAGAAGATCTTAGTTGTATAAGCCACTAAAAGTATCTCTACAGTTTGTCTTCAGGCTTGAAGAAGTTACTAAAATCAGTAACATCAAGAACACCTGACATAAATGACACTTGCATGTGCCAAGTTGCCTGAAAGTCATAATCACACTTCGCCATTTTCAAACAGAGATGAGAATGAGTCTAAGAAATAAATATTACAAAAAGCTTACTGTTCCTTTCCGTGGGTCATAAAATCTCTGGATGAGCTGAATACAAGTTGATTTTCCACAGCCAGAGCTTCCCACTAAAGCCACTTTCTCACCATGATTTATGTCCAAGTTCAAACCCTGAAGAACCTGCCACAGAAAGACTTCACATATATGCTACATTCTGCTATATGTAAGTGAAATTCTTTCTCAATTACAATTGTGTTCACCCTCTCACACATAAAGCCTGATACATTAATTCATAAAAAATACTCATGACTGCTGTCACTTTCATCTGTTTTCTCCAGATACATAAAGCATCATGTAGGCATATTCAAATTTTATCTTTACACACCTCTAAATTCAAAGTACTAAAACTTCTTTACTGAGAAACTTAAAACATTAATACAGTGACACTAAAAAATGTAATATTGCATTATAATTTATGCAGCCATATTCCACAGCCTGGACCCATAATATTACTCTGTGATCTACTTTAATTTGTACTTTGTGAAAAATAACCAGGTTAGAGGTGGCTGTACAAGTTTAAAAAATAGGGGCCTAAAGGTGTTTCAACATATTTTATGCCCAAATTAAGTGAACCAATAAAGTATGCAATGTATGGCTTATGTGTGGTGCTTACTTACCTTAACGTCTACCCGAGTTGGATACTCAAAGTGAATATCCCTGAAACTTATGTTGCCTTTCATCTGCTCTGGACACTTTCCGTCTTTAGACCAGCTGTTGATAGGCGAGACACGATCAATCACTGAGAATACTTTTGCTCCAGCTCCTTTTGCTATGGAAAATGCCTCAATAAATGGTGATGACATACCAAAGTTCATTGAAGCCATCATGACACCGAAGAACACCTGTTATAAAATTATCATTGTTCAATCAGCTTTACAATCAGACGTATGCATCATAACAAGCTAACACAAGACAAGACTCCATTCTGGTATATGATGTTCTGTCAATGGGCAATTGGTTCCTACTGTGCTGGTGGAACACACTGCCTTCATCTTGAGGGACATGAGGCCCAAGAAGAATGCCATGGCAGGACAAGAAGAGGAAATATACAGGTACAATGTGACAAGTTTGTGGGTGGCTAAAAGTCTTTGCAGGCCAATCAGGGAGCTGTTGATGGGACCAACTAAGTAGCATGTTACCAAATCCCACTCACACCCTTCTGATTGGCCTGCAAACACTTCTCCTGTTATATGTACTGTAGTATGTAGAACAGATCAAAACCTGGCCCTTTGAGAATATCCTGCTGGTTTACCAGTCAGTGAACCACTGACCTAAACAATATGATGTGATGCTGTAATTCTTTCGGAAATAATTCAGTGAAGTCAAGCACAATTTCTCACCGTGACCATAGTTGTTGCTGTGTAGACCTTTTCCTCTTCAGGCTTTCGTTTGTCATCCAAAACCAGACCAACACCATACCAAAAAGCTAGAGCATAGCTTGCATAGATGAAGAACCAAAGGAATCCAAATCCAAGACCTGTGAGGAATCCTCTCTTTACATTGATCTTTTTGGCATGAACAAGGTTAGCTGTATACCTATAAAAGAACAAAAGTAATGTAAGATCATCAAAAAATAACTCGCCAATTTTGAATTTGTATACACAATTTATTTTGAGATATATAATCATGTGGTTTGTTGTGGAAATGTTCAGCAACTCAAGAGTTTCTGTTCCTTGTCTGCAGCATACATGCACTTCATAGTCTCAAAGGCAGTAAAACTATACACCTAATACAGCCAGTAAAATCTTGTCTGTTCAGGAGCAAGACCAATGCATCATTTGGTTTGTTAAGTTCAAATCCACTGTAACTGTTGCACATATGGGAGAGAACCTCCAAGTGCCAAATTGAATTGTGATAGTTTATTCAGTTTAAGGAAACTGAAAGTGTGCTGAAGCAAAATGTCATCAGGATGACAACAGACTTTAGTAGAGAATGTTAAAACACATAAGAGTATCATCTATATGGTGTCCAAAGAACTCCATCACTCACTACGATTTGCAAGTTGGTATACCACAAATCATGATGCAAAACTGCATAAGTAGGTGGGATTAAATGCTTACAAAGAGACATGAAACTGATTGAAAAAAAGGTTTTTTAAGACAAGAACTTCTCAAATATGAAGTCTTGTTTCACATCAATGGGCATGTTAATCCTCACAAATGTGTCAAATGGAGAAGGAGGTCAAACAGTCTCATTAAGTTTTTGAGCATGTGTGTGGCACTCAAGCAGTGAATGTGTGGTGTGGATAAATGCAACTATATTCATTGCACCTACTGAATCAGTTCAAATTTCAACTACATTAAACTTGTTGGACACAACCTCAGAGTTTCACATTGCCAACATATATATAATAAGGATGAAAACAATATTTTATACCACATACCACTTGCATAACGGATCAGTAGTTATTGCTATCATACTGAAGGCAAAATTCAGACTACTCATGACCATCATATCCACTGCTTGACACTGTCAAAAACCGCCATTTTGTAGGTCCCATTTTGTTTCTCTGCATTCTTACTGGAACCCCACCTCCTACTGATTTGGCAAGAGCTCTGTCCTAGTTCACCCAGTCCATACAAGCATCTGTCTTTCTGATTCATCTCTCCTGAGGGTGGAGCCAGAAGGACCCACTGAAATATTGCTACACTTCTACCATACTAAATGGTGTCACACTTCAAGAGGCAGTAATCTTAATACTCAAGATTTGAAGTTCTCACAGGAGTGCTGCTGAAGATTCAAGTCTTCTGGGATATTATGCCATGTCAGCTGGTAATCAGCGTGGTATAATATCCCAGAAGACTTGAATCTCCAGTCTTCAAAGTCAGTACCTTGCGAACCTAATATCTCACCACAGGACAAAGTTGTTTAAAAAGATCTCTGAAAATATTCCATTTTGCAATACCCAAAACAGTAACTTGGTATAACATGGAAAGTATAATAATGATTATGATGGTAACCAATGGCATGGAGTCAAATTAGGAGTCACTGGCGGCACATGCTTATTACACTGCTAGAGTTGCCATAGTTTATAAGCTCAAGAAGTACAGCTAGAAAAGTCAACAGTAGTCATACTGTTTTATTTACACATTAAAAAAAACATGTTTTCAGAAATACAAACATTAGGCAACTGGTGTACTCAAATGGCAAAACTTGTATTTTTCAAATGTTTTCTTTGAAAATTTGCATTCCTCTATGATCGTGACATTTATTTATCACAGACACAAATAAACTTGGTTCACTCATCCTCTGGCAGAAAGGAGCATAACATAAAGGAACACTTAAGCTTACTCTTAATACAATTAATTAGGAATAGACACACATATTATCCTTCCTCACAGATTCCAGTAAAACACCTTAGACCACAAACAACTTGAACAGGTAGACATAGGGATAACAATAGTATTCCAATTTGGAAATGACATAAATGAATTCCAATATACTGTTCTTCTTCTTCTTGTGTAGAAATATGCACCAAAAAGTGCTCAAATAGAGGGACATGGTTATTACTAAGGGCAAATAACTTCTCCCTTGTATTCTACTAAATACAATATCATACCTAAAATGTTTCAAACAAAAGCTGTACATCTTCATGCAAGTTATATTTTAGATAAAGTTTTTTGTATATGAAACAGTTTTCAGAGAACTGATAAAATACAATTTGATTTTCACATAAAGTAAAAGCTGTAATGGGCTAGCATAAACTGAAATCAAATTGGTCAAAACCAAAACACCAAATTTCATCAGAATATTTTCAAAACTTCTGAAGATAAAGCATTTGGACTCAAGGACATATACGAACCTCCTATTATGAGTTCATTTTATGCACTATATGCATAGAACTGTGTCTTGGCATGGATGCAGTGACTGATGTAAGAACAAAACTTATGCATAAAATTAAATACAGTCAGTAGAAGTACACTACATGCAATAGCATTAATCATACCTCTTCACCTCAGAGTACTGCCCACCAAATGCTATAACAGTCCTGATAGAACTCAGAACTTCCTCAGCAATTGCACCAGCTATGCCATATGCTGCCAATTCCTTCTTTGCTAGCCTTGATGACAGCTGCAGAAGTTCAATACCACAAAATAGAGTTCAGTGCATGAGAATGAGAATGATATATGGCAATAACATCTGGAAAGAACTTAGGGCGTCCCTTAACAAAAAAATGTTAAAAAAAATACTATGTTGTTAGTAACAATTATAAATTACCAGCAAACATGGCACAACATCCCAGAACACTTGAACTTTCAACTGAACTAATACATATATATGAAATGACGTATTACAGTTCACAATTTACACTACTTCAGGTTCTGAGTATATTAGGATAAATGTAACTTAGAAGTTTCACAACATAACAACAAATTAACACATAAAATACGTACACGTTTGTGCAAATAGGTGTTTTATATTATGAACAGGATAACCACCCTCTCAGAGCTATAAGGTTACCTGTTCTTTCATGCCATCTGACAATTACATAAATCACATGTTTCTGTGGAGCAACTGGCAAACCTAGTGTAGTGGTGTATGCTAAATCACATGACACAATTAAGTAATTCTGTTTCAGTCATTAGAATTCACTTTGTTTTGTGGTTACAGTATGTTTCTGTTGCTTTGATATTTTCATTCCTTGTCAAGAAAACTGACAGAAAAGAAATTATCAAGACCTTAAAAAATACTAAATGGTGAAATGAATTGAGTATTTCAGTATAACACTAAAACAAAACATTTAAAGTCCTAAACAGACAAGCCGTGAGTATATGCAACTGGAAAAAGGTGCAAATGTCCAAATAATGCTGAACTTTGCCTTTGATATCAGAAAACTGCACACTAAAAATTTCTTTATTTCCTCCAAAACAGTCAAACAATTCTATCTTCAGGTCTGGAATATTTACAGCATAACATTTATTGAGAAACCATCATGGAAAGTAAGATCTGTATCATGGTCAAGCTTTTTGTTCACACAGTACTTCCAGTAAAGTTATTTTGTTAAAAATAACAGTAGTAGAACATCCACCACACTTAAGGTGATTTGGCTCCATCTTTCCAAAACCAGAAAAATCCTCTAAAGTCTAATGTTAAACCATTTTTGCACATTCAGAATCATAAGATAATAATACGAAAAGGATTTTATGACACACATTTACTGCGTATTTCTGCACAGTAAGAAAGTAAACCAACAATATAAATCTACATTTTTTATTTACTTCCTTACAGTTTTGAAGGGGCTTTTAGAAAATGACGTTCAAAATATAACCGTGTACGGCATAGACAGAATGCATGCATGAATTTAGAAGGTGAGAATCCAGTAACCCCAGCACAACACAGTTTTGACTTAACACAGCTGAAAATAATTAAATATATGGGGCAATAAATCTGCTGAATGCTGAAAAATTTAAACACATGCAAACAAACAGAAGCAGTTATTCATCTGCCAAGAAATCTCGCAGCATTAGAAGATGAACCATGATGTGGTGATCAATGTCCCACTTATACCAACAAAATTTAAATTTATATTTAATGATTACGTTCTCTTAAATTTTGAACATTTATGAACAAAGATGCAAGTAGAATTGAGCAAAAAATTCTTATTATATGAAGGAACTTGGCTTGAACAGGAATTAATGAATGGACTGGATACTGTACCACACTGACGGTTCCAACAGCCACCAAGGTGAGGGGAAGTGATGAGAGGCAAACCAGAGCAAGCTGCCAGCCCTTTGTGAGAGCTAATATCAAGCAGCCCAGAAATGATGCCATAAAATGGATAAACTGAACCACTTTCTCTCCAATTCCATCCTCCAACTTTGTTAGGTCTCTGTGACAAAAGAAAAATAGTACAACCTATGAGAAATACACTGCAGTATGTCATAGATGTTGCTGCATCAGCTGGTTGACTACATGCCTAACAACGATACTGCTTACATTGGGTGGACATGTCAAAATCTCACCTGAAATTTTCACAGTAGTAGAACATACTGACTCATGATTCTGCGCTAAATTATTTCAGCTACTAATATAAATAGCATGCATACAACAAAACTTTAAGAAATGTAAAATGGAGAGTAGTGTGTGGCACTAAAATGGTACTAAACAATAAAACATTAGCAAAAAGGATGAAATCAAAATTACCTCAACAAACAGATATAGTAAGTGATTGAACAGAAGTGTTCAGTGTTATTATATGGGTATGTCTAACAATGCCAGTTAAGAATTAGTCAAACCAACAAATATATCTGTGAAAGCCTTTAAAATCCCAACTACAACAACAGGACACATCCACCCACTGGCTAACAAATTCTTTCATGAAAGTTCACAACTTTACTGAAGTTTGTCCTATAAGATCATGTGCAACAAAACTACCAGGTTTGAGATATTTCAATAAGAAGGCATTTTTAAATTAAATTAATTTCTTCATTTTCAGCTTGCACTGGCTCAATTTCATGATCACAACAGGTACTTGTGGTAAGCATCAACATGTGTTACCATGCAAGCACAAGCTTTTAAAAATACCAGACAAAATACTGTTTGCAACTGGCAGGAAAGTCACACAGTATCACAGTGCATGTGAAAGGAATAAATGAAGCATGCCATGGATATTTCATACTTCTGAGATATTCACACATACTTAATGACCGTGTGTTTTGTCTTCAATGTGTAATTAACTTCTACTATCGTAGGGATATATTTATTTAAAGTTATGAATTTGTGAATCACTGACAGGATGCCTGAACTTTTGACACATGCAGTGTATATTTGGTAGCTGAATATCTTTACTTGGCTGGTATGATTGATGTGCAAAATTTCAGATGAAGTGCCAACATAACCACTTGAATGGGTTTCCTGCAACTTGCACCATGCAAGAATGATGGCCTATTGCAAGGTATTCGTCCAGTAGGCAGGAAGAAGTTTTACTCGAAAAATTGCGAGAAACCTCAGTTAGTATAGCCAAGATGGTCTAAGAATAAGACTGGCCACCTTCCAAACACAAGTCAGATGCCTCACAGCTTATCTACCTCTCCCGTATATTACGTACTGATTCACAAAATATTTTATATGATTTATTAAAATATCACCATACAATTGAACTTACTCTGACATTCTGCTGGCAAAATCTCCAGTTTGCTGTTCATCATACCACCCAATATCCTGTGACAAGGCAGACTTGAGATACAAACTTCGAATTCGAAGAATCTAAAATGAAAGTGAAATACCACGAGCTTATATGAATACAACAATGGAATATTAGATATACACTTAAGTCTGTTATGTGTACTTGTAAACTTACAGCAAAGAAGAGAATCAATTCTAAAGAGTTCTGATGACGATATTTCATGTTTAAAATTACTGGATTTATTAAATGTTGTGGTCTGTTTAGAATACAATACATTCAGCAAATTCCAGAAATCAGTAATCCTAAGAATTGATACCTTGATAAGTTATCTATATTGTGCGTGTGCATGCACGCGCAAGCATGAGTGCGAGCGCATCCATGTGTATGCATATGCTCTGGCATAGACAGTCTTGCAGATGTTACAATTTACCGTGCAAGTAATCCATATGGCACACTCATACTCCATGTCTCACTGCACCACAAACTTTACAGACTGTTAAGAAGAAGAAGAAGAAGAAGAAGAAGAAGAAGAAGAAGAAGAAGAAGAAGGAGGAGGAGGAGGAGGAGGAGGAGGAGGAGGAGGAGGAGGAGGAGAAGGAGAAAAAGGAGGAGGAGGAGGAGGAGAAGAAGAAGGAGGAGGAGGAGAAGAAGGAGGAGGAGAAGGAGGAGGAGGAGGAGGAGGAGGAGAACGATGATGATGATGATGATAATAATAATAATAATAAGGGCTCAATGGGTACGGGAGAGGTAGCACCTTTGTAAGGGGTTGACCCTGCACTGGTCCTCACCAACCCAGGTGTGCAGCAGTGCAACTTGAGGCACAAGCCACTCACTTCCCTGCACACAAGACCGTCCGTGCGTAGTGAGTAACTACATCCGACCAGAGGTGAGCCTGTTTAAACGGAACACGGCGGATCTAGAGGAGTAAACCTCGAAACAAAATCCCCTAGTCCAAGGTGTACACTACCGTGCCGAGGGACTACAGATGCATCTGCGGTGGAGGGTAAGAAACCAAGAACGGTGAACTTCGAGAAGTGGCGACCCTCGGATTCATGCAGCCTTACTGCGGCAGGCGGGGCTATACCGCAGTGGACAGAAGAAATCCCTAGCTACTCGTGGGACAGCGATGGTGATTAGCAAACAAAATAACACACAATCAGGAAGAAGGAAAGAGCGGAGGTCCTCTGACAGCACTGACGAGAATGGTAACCATACCGAGGAAACTCAACATGGACCATCTCAAATTCCACCTAACATTGGAGACGGGCAGAAAGATGGAAAGAAACTGAACAAACGAATCCGATGGAGCCAAGAGGAGATGAAAGAATTGTTGTGGTGTTTCATGTACATTAAAGAAAAGACATTAAGAGAGAACTACAAGGAAGCATATAAGTTGTGGAGAGAGAGGAACCCACTGACAAGAATGAATATAGATGCAAAAGCATTGTTAAACCAGAAGAACTACATATTAAAGGCGAAAAGAGTGACAGCTGTTGAAATCGATGACATACAGGAAAGTATTAGACTTCAAATAGGGGGTGATGCAGAATATTACACAAACAGAGAGAATGGTGAAAAAATGGATACAAATATTCTAGAGCGCCAGGACCAAGAAGGCATCAATACTGACTTTGGTAAAGTAGAAAATAACAAACAGCCAAGTGATGAAGGAGAGCAGCACACAGTTAGGAATAAGTTAAAGGAAGACGTTCAAATAATGTGGTATAAGATGAGGCTCTTGCAAATGTCTGAGAGAGAGAAGCTGCCAAAGTTAAAAACAAACACCAAACTGATAAAGTTTGAAGAAGAAATAAATGGAGTACTTGAAGAACTTTTAGAAGAAGATGAAATGGACATAACAGACATAAACAACCTGATATACGCAGCAGCTACAATCATGACACAAACACTGAACGAGCCCAGCAAAAGAAGCAAAAATAGAAGAAATGTAAACTTCTGGAAAATAAGAATGCAGAAACAGATTAGCAGCTGGAGAAGAGAGTTATCAATAATAGCTGAAACTGGAACTGTTTCTGATAATGGAAAGCTTAACAGAAAAAAGAGGAAGATTTTTCAAAAATATAGAGTGACTAACGCCAGGGAAGTTGCACAGTTGACAGAAACATTGAAGCAGAAAGTGCAAGCAAAAGCCCAAAGAATTAGAAGGTATGAAAAAAGAGAAACTCAGTACAGTCAGAATAAGATGTTTAAAGAAGACACTAAAAAATTTTACAGAAACCTGGGCATGAAGGATATAGAAGTTAGAGAACCTCCCTCTATGGCAGAAGCAGAGACTTACTGGAAGTCATTATGGGGGGAAGAAGCGCAGCATAATGAAAGAGCAGAATGGATAAAAAGGGAAGAGAAAAGGAAAATTAACCATATGGACTGGAGGCCTATACAGACTGTGGAAATTACTTCATACTTGGCAAAAGCTCACAATTGGAAATCTCCTGGAAATGATCAAATACAAAATTACTGGCTTAAAGCTTTCCCAGCTACTCACAGGTATATTGCAAAAAGCTTTAATGCAATTATAGAGGAACCGGAGAAGGCACCTGACTGGCTGACCACAGGAATAACATATTTGATACCAAAATCGGGAGACAGTAAGGAAGTCAGAAACTACCGACCCATTACATGCTTAACAACCATGTACAAAACCCTAACAGGAATAATAGCTACAAGAATCTCCAAACATTTGGAAGAGCAGAGCTTACTACCAGCAGAGCAAAAAGGTTGTCACCCTGGAAGTAAAGGTTGCAAGGATCAGTTAATGGTATCAAAAGCAATATATGAGGACTGCAGGAGAAGGAACAAGAATTTAAGTATAGCTTGGATTGATTACCAGAAAGCATTTGATAGCATTCCACATAGCTGGGTGGAAAGGTCAATTGGATTGGTAGGAGTGAATAGTAAAATTGTCCGATTTTGTAAACTATCCATGGAGAAATGGAACACAAGGCTTTTTTTAAAAACAAAGCAGGAAGTAATGCAGTCACAACTCATTCAGGTACGAAGAGGAATATTCCAAGGGGACTCTCTTTCGCCATTACTTTTTTGCATAGCACTTATTCCATTAACAAACGAGCTGAACAGAGCTGACTGTGGGTATCAAGTACATGGAACTGAGAGGAAAATTAGTCACTTATTGTATATGGATGACTTGAAACTGGTAGGTAGAAATGAGAATGATTTGAAGAACGAAATAAAAATTGTACAGACAATTAGTAAAGATATAAATATGAATTTTGGTTTAGAAAAATGTGCAAGAATATGTTTGAAAAGAGGTAGGGTCCAAAGCAAAATGCACATAGGAAGCACGTTTGAGAACGACATTAGAGAACTGGACCCGAGGAAAGCATATAAGTATTTGGGAATAGAAGAGAATTTTGACATACAGCATAAGAATGAGAAAGAAAAGTTTAAGAAGGAATACTTGAGGAGACTGAGATTAGTTTTGGGTACAGAATTAAGTGCAAAGAATAAAATTCAAGCAATTGGATCACTGGCAGTACCAGTACTTAGATACAGCTTTGGAATTGTTAACTGGCACTTAGAAGAACTGCGAAAACTAGATCGGAAAACGAGGAAATTATTAACCATTCATCGACAGCATCACCCAAAGGCAGATGTAGATCGCTTGTATGTTCCCCGAAAACAGGGAGGAAGGGGTTTAATGCAATTAGAAGCAGCCTATGCAGTAGAAATTGCAAAAATGGTGGAATATGTAGAAATGAAGGAAGACTCACTAATACAGGTTGTAAGAACACACCAACACAACACGGACTCAGCAGTGTTAGAGACAGCTAGATGCCTCAAGACAGAAGTACAGACAGAAACAAGAAAGTTGAAAGACAGCATAGTGGAAAAAACAAAAGGAAGATGGCATGGGAAGAGGATGCATGGACAATTGCCACGTAATTTAGATGCAAAGCTGGTGGATATTGAACAGTCATATCACTGGCTAAAATCTGGCGACATCAAGGGAGAAACAGAAAGTGCAATAGTGGCAGCTCAAGACCAAGCAATTAGTACAAACTATTTTAAGAATAAAATTTTGAAGGAAGAAATTGAGAGTAAATGCCGGTTGTGTACACAACATGAAGAAACTATTCACCACTTAACCTCAGGATGCCCCATTTTGGCAAAGAACGAATATTTAATGAGACATGATAAAGTCTGTTTACATTTACGCTACTCAATATGTAAAGCCTTGGGCATTGAAACCACAGACAAATGGTATACACACATGCCCAACCCTGTGTGTGAAGAGGGAGATGTCACAGTGTTATGGAATCAAGCAGTACACACAGACAGAGAAGTTACAGCAAATAGGCCAGATATAATAATTAAAAACAAAAAAGAGAAAACATGCACACTGATAGATGTGGCAATACCAGCAGACAAAAACGTTGTGCAAAAGGAAGCGGAAAAGAGGTTAAAATACAAGAGTTTATGTATAGAGATACAACGAATGTGGAACCTGAAGTGTACAATTGTACCAGTAATAATTGGAGCCACTGGAATAGTAACGAGAAGCTTAAAGAAAAACTTGGAAGCTATACCAGGAAAACATTCGATAGATTCACTACAAAAGACAGCTATACTTGGAACATCACACATAATACGGAAAG
Organism: Coptotermes formosanus; assembly: GCA_013340265.1. Taxonomy (NCBI): domain Eukaryota; kingdom Metazoa; phylum Arthropoda; class Insecta; order Blattodea; family Rhinotermitidae; genus Coptotermes; species Coptotermes formosanus. The sequence goes on along the minus strand of BLKM01011693.1, from coordinate 952,779 downwards.
TTCTGCAGTGTGAAGCTTGAAGCCTGAGTGGTGGGGATCACTGCTGGTTCAAGAGACGTGCCAGGAAGAAAAGGCCTGTGACAAGAGACACACACATAATAATAATAATAATAATAATAAGAAGAAGAAGAAGAAGAAGAAGAAGAAGAAGATATCTTTCTGGAAGAAATTTCTTAACTGTGACTTCAATTCTTTAATCTTACACAAATACATATCAAGAGGATACTTAAATGTGCACAGACATTTTCAGGAGCACATAAATAAGAATTCAGACCAACAATAGGTTTGTTGTTGTACATGTTTCCCATGCTTTTAACCCTTTAGGACTGAATTAGACACCCTGTGTCCAGTGGCATAGCTAGGTTTTTTGACAGCTCGGGGTGAGCAATCACAATGGCTGCCCCTGACAGAAATTACTAACTTTAAAAGAATCACAATTATTTGTTAAAATTCCTTTTACTTCTCTCAATAATTTAAATTATGTTGAATGCAAAAAAACAAACTTTTTCATTTAAAATATTCATTTTGCAGCAGTCTTGTTGCACCTTTGAGTCTGTTGCCTGGGGTGGCCCCACCCTAGCTATGGCCCTGCCTGTGTCAAATTCAAGAAGTTTCAACCACATCCCTAAATAGCCGGAACCACATATAAAAATACAGAACTACTGCCTCTACCTTCATGCACTTGGAATATCATGATACACTTCCTAACATAAAAATATTTGTCTCTTCAAAATTACTGAGCCAATCCATTTGAAAATTGGAACAGGGCTAGGTTGGAAGAGGCCTAGATTTAGAGAAGAGTTATAAGAATTGGATATGCTTTAGTATAAAAAAGACTGCTGACCATCTTTCATGCTTCATACATTTTCTGTGTGGAATTTTAAAGGTACAGGGGAAACCTCACTGAATGTTTCCCAGTTTAATGTTTCCTATATTTCATGCTGAATTTCAATGATCAAACATCAATAATCTCAGTGCTAAATCTCCTTTTAAGATATGCTACTCGATAAAGAAACCTTACGTGGAGACTTCAGTGTCTACAATGCCTAAACAGGCTCTTTTGTATTTCTGAAGTGAAGAAAACATTACCAGCATGTCACACAGTCAAGAATTTCTTACCTGTTTATTGGCCACAAAATTATATGTCCAGACTGATATGTAAGTTGCTACCAGCATTACAAGTCCAAGTATGGAGTTCAGACCGGCAAACGTCCGAATGGCATCTGTGAATGCAGCTGCATCAGGAGTTGATCCATTTGCTATGGCTGCTCCATATGCTACAAGGTCTCCAGTAAGATCACCAAACAACAATATATTCAATGGTGCCGTTGCCCCAGTAGCAAGGGCCCCAAGTAAACCAATAAAAAGCAGAAATATTTCCATCCCTGTTGAGAATCTAAACTGAAATGAAGCAAACAAAGCATGTACAGTGATAGAGACGAGTCACAGAGTGAAGACAAGAAGAAAGTGAAGTATGACATTACGTAACTCTACACAGCAAATTCCTTCTTGTGAAGAGGACAGCTGCTCAGTCTCTTATTGTACCATATGCACAACAGCCTGCCACTAAGCCCTGTTCTGAGCCAGACCAATCAGACAACATTTCCACACCGTTTCTTTAAACCACTGCATGCAAATGTTGGATGAGGCCCATGCCAGCAAAAGCAGTCCGGATCTGGCAGTAACATTTGCAGCTGCCTCTGGCATCAGACTTTTACTGACTGCAGGGAGATACCCATTCTGCATCATCTAAATAACTTCAAATATCTTCAAATATACAGCTCTACTGTGTTCCCATCCTTTGGTTTCCAAGAAAATGGCAAGTTAAAGAAAGCCAGAATGCAAATTTATATAGCCACTCCAGGTACAGAATGAGGCTATTAAAAACTCACACAAGGGATTAACATTCATGTTAGTATTATCAACCAAAATATCTCTAAAAGTGGTCTCCGTCCTCCAGGCTTTCCAACTAAAATTTTGTATGCATCTCTCATCTCTATGTGCTGCCAATGCCACATTGTTTGGAAGCTTGATGTTAGAGGGTAATCCATTTGGCTATAGATAAAGTAAACTGTTGTAATATACAAACTATTGTTACTGCTTGACATACGACCCACGGAAGCTGGACAGAAACATAAATTTATCCCTCACTGTAAACCCTCTTGCTGACAGAACAGAGTTCTTCCCACACATCACTCAGCATCTATGGTATGGTCTGCATAAAAACCACAGTGATTTTTGCCTTGAAATCACCAATGATAGGACAATGACCACATATACACAATGTTCTTCGTGCATTCCCACCTACAGAAATTTGGTGGAATTAAGTCCTGGGAATTTCAAGAGAAATGGGTCCACCACGAATACACCAGTTGGTGTCAAATGTGTCATTCACGACTGCTGTATTTAGATTTCCCATGAACTCTAAACTGCATTTAAGCAGTTTGTATTGCGTAATGAACTACCACCTCTTATTAACACATATGTAGCAGATGAATAATGTACCACTTACTGATGTGTTTTTGTTGTTTTACTTTTATGCATACCCATGCAGATCACCCTGTAATACTGCAGTATGAGAAGTTATGTTCAACTGTTTTGGAGTATGTTCAATTGTCTACAAAAGAATTATATATGGCATGTTTATCTTAACAATGTAGGCAATATACATATAATGCAATATTGTGATGCATTTGTACAACTACTGTTGACATGGAAATGCAAAAATGTATTCCCTTTGTATTGCTGACATATATATGCTGCTGTCAACCATGTAATAAATATTAAAAGCATTGCCACTGAAGCACAACAATGTGTTTTCTGTATTGTTGCACTATGTAAGTTGCTGCTGACAGTATATAACACACTTAGGTCTTCACGTAAAGTGCCTGATACTTTTGTCTGATTTTAACCAAATATGGAGTTTCTCAACATGTTTTGTAAAACTTCCCAATATCAAATTTCATAAAAATCCATTCGGTGGAAGCCACGGTGATACATGAGGACAGAAAGACCGATGGACAGGCATGAAAAAGCTAATGAGCACTTTAAGCAACATATGCAAACATGCCTAAAAGTCCTGACTCTAATTTATGATTTTGTTTCCCCATTCTCTAGAAAACAATATGAATGTACTTAGGTCTTTATGTAAAGTGCCTGATATACTGTCCAATTTTAACCAAGTTTGGAGTTTCTCAACAGATTTACGTAAAAACCCCCAATACAAAATTTCATGAAAATTCATCCAGTGGGAACCACGCCAGACATGGTGATGCTAATAGCCACTTTTCGCTATTTATGTGAACGTGCCCAAAAATTCCTGCAGAGGAAGAACGAATGTAGTTTTGGTGCCAGAGTCTGTCAAGCAGATGAAATTTGTTGACATGAATGTTTCAATTTTTAAAACTAAAGAACTATAGAAGATTAATGTCAACTAAAATATGTCTCATCTGACAGTCAGCTGGTTATAAGCTGTTTTACTACAAAACAAATAAAGAAATGACAAAAGACATAATCGCATTATTCAAACCTGGGAAATATGTTGAAAATATAAGTTCAGAGAGGCTGTAAAAAGTTATTAAAGACACTTAGGAAGAAGGAAATAGAAGGACAAATTGTAGAAATGGCTGTTGATTGGTAGAAGACCAAAGATGCTATTGGAACTGTATGATTTTGTGAAGCAGTGACGTGTTATAGACACTTTTTATAGTGCAAGTGACCCACATTAAAATGTAGCTTATTTGCAAAAGCATACATACCAGTTTGAAAAATGATACTGGTACAATGTCATCTTTCTTTTCTCCCTCATTTGGTTTTGTAAATTCCCTGGAAGAAACACACACAAATTAAACAAATTGGTAAACTCCATGGAAAAAAATCAATCAATATAATACAATAGAAGACTAAATGATACAAAAGTGCAGCATCACCACTCCATTTACAAAATATAGGTTGATTCGCATTAATTTCATACTTAACATACAATGGTATTACACATATTCTTCTTAGGAGTCATGCATTTGATTTGATGGTGCTTAGCCAAAGCATGTTACATGACTGGAAGACTAACTAAAAGACTTGTGGAGGATGCGCAAGATGTCATGATCTCTTTCAAGATCTTATCACTGCATTTGTCTTAAGCAGCTCAGAAAATTCACAAAGAATCTTAATCAAGACAGGAAGTAGGGATCTTCAAAAACATAACAGAATTAAAACAGAAAAATTTGATGCTCTTGACTACTATTACTGTAAAATGTCCTTTCTGTTCAAGTGGGTGTTCACTGCACAGATTATTTTACTCTTATTTACAATATTTCTTGACCTGTATATGTATGCATGTACACACACATACACACACACACACACACACACACTCACTCATATATATGAATTTGTAGTGTTATGAGTGACATGATAATGGGATTTTACTATCTGTGAAATGGACAACTGTTATACTGTGGACACCATTTGGAATTTTCATTACACAATAAGCATTAACAGACAGTGCAGCATTTAAAGACACGCACGTTTCTAATGGATCCTTTTTATGCGAGTTTTGGTCATCCTCATCCAGGGGTGTAATTCTTGTCACCAATGTGCTCCCAGCATCCTCCACTTTCCCATTTTCCTTCATGTTCCTCTATCCAGAAATTTTACTGGAACAGTAATGTGTTTCTGTAAATGAAGAACAAACATGCAACTGATGCTATAATGCAATTATTACATTGAATGTCTGGGTTAAGAGGATAGAAATCTTGCTTCGTGTTTATGAGATCCTGGCTTCAAATCTGTGTCATGTTCAGCTACTCTGACTCATGTCTTTTATTGTTTCACCTCCAAGCAAATGGCAGAAAAGTACAAACAGACCACAATTGCTTAATTCCCGTTCATTTCCAATTCATCGCTCTCTAGCACCCTACCATCTGATACTTCAAAATCTAGGTAACTGGGAGAGTGACATGAAGTATCCTAGCAACAAAAGAATCAATCAAACAATTGGGCTGTACAAAACAAAGAGTGGTGTGAATGAATAACATGCCAACGATCACCTTGGACATAAAACTAGAAGAGTGATGTCCGTTGGTTTGCACAGCTATGCCCACTACATCTCAAACACGAACTTGCATGTTAGTGACAAGCTCAGTGTTTCTTGGGTCACTTAATGCCAGTATTAACTGCACAGGTTACATGACAACTGCTCTGAAAGAATGACCAGAAGATTCACAACACCTATTTTATATAGACAATACCTCTGCAGCTCAGAATTGACTCACCCCGCTACTGCAAGATTCCTTGTAGATAAGACTCTTAATATTTTAACATTTGCATTCACACTATTGCATTCCAGTAATATACACTCAATAATCAATAACCATCATAATACAATATAACATGATGCTTACTGACTATTAAATGCACAGAATGAATACAAAATAATTTTACAGTTTAGGAAACTGACTGTGCAGTAATCACTCGAGATACAACAATCAAACATTCATATATTAAACTACAGCGATCAAAAACTCTGATGGTAGTATTTTGACCTATAAATGTTCAGATGTTGCACCTGGCCTGATTGATTCACAGTCAGTTCCTGAAATGGTACAGTTCATATGTGTTCACTGTGTACAAGTAATCTAACCACAGGCCACATGGAGCTGATTCTTTATCATATCTCAGTATAAATCTGCAGGCTTAGCAGTATTTGTCAGTTTATTTTAACAACACCATAATAACTGTTTAGATTATACAGCATTACATGATAGACTTGTTACGAACTGTGAATTAGGAAGGCTGTAATCCTATATCAAGGAATTATTTACCTGGAATTCTTGAGGAAACCAATGGTCTCAGATTCAAACCAGGAACCTCATAAATATTAACCAAAAGTGCTAATCACTATAACTCATATTATGTAAAAAACTCAATATTCTGAAAGGGTAAGTATGGCTGCTGGCACACAGCTACCTTCCAGGTTGGACCTGTCCCATTTCCATACCTGCCATATTCTGCCAGACTGAAATTGTGATTTATACCTCTCTGTGCAAAACAAGGACTGGCTGAAGGGCTGTCACTTCAATGATGCAGCACACACTGAAGTGGCTTCAAGGACGTCATTATAAGAGGTCACGAGTGATGAGTTTGAGAAATGTTGTGTGCTACTCTGTCTGTAACTGCAGGAGGGAAGTATGTTTAGGCAGCTGGGTGTAAGAGCTTCTGACACCGCAGAATTTGATATATGGCAAAAGTACGGATCGCACAGAGAACATCAGAAGAAAGATTAATATTAGCAGAAACACATTTCATGAAACACAACTTAAACAAAATTATTCATGCATTAACATATTAAACAAACTTGTACAAGAAATTGAAAGAAACATAACAAGATAGTACAGTACCAAAACAACTGCTGAATGTTGAACTAGAGGAAACGGACGCTAAGGAAGACCTCAGAAAAGAAAGACAACATTTGTAATACTTATTGTTTGTTAAATACAAAACTACAGTTGTCCCTGTGTGCATCAAGAAGGCATAGAGCCGAGTGGAGATATAGCTCCACTCATTCTTAACACTGGCACCAAATGAAGGTGAATGGTCAGCTTTACGCTCCGGCCATTTTACCTCTGGGAAAAGTGCCCTTCATATCCCTTTAATATAAGGTTAGCTGGGCTCCAGAACCGGTCTTGGATGTTTTGGAGAACAAAGAGTCTCTTATCCCTGGCAAGAAATGGAATCACAATTCCTTGGTTGCCCAGACCATATCCTAGCCACTGGACTGACTACACTACCCTGGCTCCTCTCACTTGTTTGAATGAAGGTGATAGTGGCAGTGGTGGTGATGATAACGATGACAACAATGATGAATTTAGGAGATTAATACACTATTTTAAATTTTGTATATATGAGTACAAGACAAATGGTTTGGGCAGATGGGAGAATTTATACTTGCTAGTTTCAAATTTAAGAGTGAATAAGTATGTGTATAACCAGAAGTACCCCTCCCCTCCCGCTGAAACTGCCAACTGTGAGTTCTGAAATGCACTAGAGTATTTAATAGATAAGAAAATTAATAAAAGCAGGTGGAGTCTGAATATTTTAAAATGTATTTCAATATACACACAAAGAGCATTATTCTGGTATCTAACAGGGTAGGTGCATCAGAGTTCACAGTTTCCAGAATGGTAGAGTAAAACTGACTTTAAAACGCGTTTACAACAAAATACACAAAGAATTCACAAGTTCTAGTGACGAGCACAACAAAATTTAATCACTGTGTAAGTTGCCCAACATTATGTGACAACTCTGCAACAATAATTATAAGAATTTTATCTTACAGAAATTCAACTGTATCAGTCATAATAATACATGCGATTTATGTGGACTGCTATTATATAGGGACACCTGCTTAAGATGTTTTCCCGCCTAGGACATCAGAACAGCTTTCTACCAAAATTTTCCTACATGATTAACACATACGTTGCCTTTTAAAACGGTTCCCGCTACAAAGGATATCCGCATAAGAAGTACGAAAGGTTCACGACGCAACAAACTGTTCGCCAATTTAGATTTCCGGCTTCGTCCGCGATGTTGATGAGATCTGCGCTCTTCTGGGAAAATTTATCATTTGTTCAGTTTGTTTCAAACATACAGCGCCAAGAAACGCCCACAGTTCGTAAATATTCATCTTTCAGGTCGTTTCCACCATGGATAAGAGATACAGACACGCAACCCAATTCGTGGAAACGTCTGGCGGCAAAAGACGTCACACTGCAACAGCCCTGTCAATTTCCACACGCGCATAGCACACAGCGTGACGCAACATCAAGGCATGCGTATATTCTACAACGTGAATAAACATGGGTTTAACGGGGTGTCTTGTGACTCTGCCTGTTTTACTTTACGTTCAATAACTTGAAGTATTCTGTGTGCAAATTTTATATACAATCTGTGGTCACTTACATACGTAGTTTTCGTTCTGTAGCGCCATTAATTATTAAATACACGATCAGCATTGCTATTAAATACAAATCTGGCATAAAACATAAGCTGCTCTCACTTCAAGGAAGCCTGGATATTACGAATACAGTATATTTGACTAAAAATTTCACTTTCAAGAAGAGAAAACACGTAAGAGCTTTGCAGTTCTGTGCCAACTGCATATATGAGACAGTGTTCTCAGTCTGCAGGTGAATGGCTGAGCGCAAAAAAGGCGAAAACGGCAGAATATAAAAAGGTAGAATCGGTATTTATGTAATAATCCACAAACACTGGCTCTTCATCTACCACATGTGCTTCCAAAAAATGTTATTCTCTTCAACAGTATGTTGAAATCAGTAAAGAAGGTAAAACATAAAATGTGGTCTGAAGGTGAAAAGGAATAATTAATGCAGACTTTATATTAAATAATATTCTAGTGAAGTGAATGCCAATGTCATTACAGAATTACAAAATAATAACACGTTTTCAGGCTTACCCTTTGAAGATGTTTTCCATCTTAATAAGCTGAATTTTCTCAAAAAGCCTTTAGAGTGTTTCAATGTAATTGCATTTCAAGTGATCAACATTAAAAAATATTTTACGGTTAAATCAGCTACATAAATCTCTAACTCTCTAAACTCCCGCTAGAATGCCTGTGAGGGCCACCTGATTTGATGGAAACATCCCAAGCAGCTGCAAATAATATATAACACAGGGCGTTTCTGAAATACATGCCACCAACAGGGCTGTTTTCTATGTACACAAACAATAAAAGACGCTTATGTAAACACGGGTCCTTGGATGCTTCAGTTAGGTTACAGCCCATTTTATTTTGGAAGAAGAATAAGGAACAAAGGATACATCTATCCATAGGAAAGTGTTATTTAGAAATTGCTAAGTCTTTTACAGCTTAGTGTTTTCATGAAAACAAATTACAAAAGTGTTTTCTTTGTACGTCTATGCAGCATGTCGTGCATCTCATTCACAATTGTAACATGTGTTTAAGAACTTCAGGTGTGTTACCAGATAACTCAAATCCATCTTGCATCCTCAGTCGTCGTTCCACCAGTTCGTTAACCGCCACAGAATATACAATACTTTTAAGATTGTCCACGTAAATAAAAATCCAGTGGGCTTGTCAAGTAACCTTGTGAGCCGTGTAAATGGTCTGCCTCGACGTCACTCTGTTCCAGGTAACTGCCATTCAAACATGTTCAAAGATTGATGCTAAAATGAGATGGAGCACTACTGTATACAAATCACATGCTGCCCTTCTCTGTAGTGGAACAGCATCTAGTAGCTGTGTAAAGTCACAATAAACTGCCCCTGTTAGCCCATGCTGGGAAACATATGGACCTACCAGTCTAATACCTATCATGCACACAACTCCTGGCTGTGGAAGTCCAATATGCCATAACGATTAAAACCTGTCTTGCACTCCAACCACGTAAGGGAGAGAAAACAGTGATTGCTAGCATACTGCTGCAAAAGTCACAAACAAAACTGCTCTTCCAGGGCAATATTATGAGCACAAGCCTTACACTTGCTTCAGGTGGTAAGGGTACATGTGTTGCTCATAAATGTCCACCAATCAAATGGCATGGATTTCAGTAATATAAAGTTCATACCATAAAGCCAAATGACAATTGTTCTGCAGCTGCAGATCTCTGCATTCTGGGCCCAGGATGTTCAGGAATGTTATCCAGCATTATGTTTTCCAGCTCTGGTGTCCAGGCAGTCCATCTTCACCATTCTACTGGTGCAAATGCAAAAGTCCCTTTTTCTCCAAGCTGTCAGTACATGCTATAAAATGTTTTTGTGCCTGTGGTTTGGCGAGTCAGAAACAGTAAGGACAGTCTGTTCCAACTTCATCACTGCTATGCATTCAGCCACTTCTGCTAATGCGTATTTAGCAGTCATGTTAGTATGCAGAAATTACTGGACTTTTAACAGCAACGGTTACATCAAACAGCATATTGAGCAAGATCATATTTAAGAATGTGACATGAGGGTCTTGTGGATGGAGCAATGCAATTCAGGCACAGCCACTACACTTGATTGGCACTTCTTTTTCAAATGTGCCATAAATGGAAAATTAAGTGCCCACACCTATGGTTACATAGACTTATTTTCTTGTTTCTGTGTACAGAACATGCCCCTCCAATGCTGCTGTGTATTTCAGAAGTATCATGTATGTCCAAAGAAGCTCAAGACAAAGTGTACAAACATCAGCTCTTCCACCTCTCCTTTGTGGCAACAAAATTTAGGTGAGACAATACGATAAAATAAATTACATGCAGCACAGATAATTACTGTTTACAAATGGCAGGATACACCCTTCTCAAGCACAAACAAGATACACAATGTATGTGTAACGTAACAGTGTGGTGCATCTGCACAGTGTTTATACTTCCTTGGCTAACCTAATGGCCTGATGAAATTTCACTAACAGAAAGCACTTTTGTGGCAATATGACATCACCAGCAACAGCAAAACCTGCTTATGTCTTCATGTAAACTGCCAGGTATTCTTGCCAGATTTTAACCAAATTTAGAATTTCTTGACAGATTTTAGTAAGTCCCCAACATCAAATTCCATGGATATGGATCCAGTGGGACCCACATTGATAAATGAAGACAGATGGATGAACAAACATGACGAAGCTAATAGGCACTTTTTGAGACTACACGATGTGCCTATTAATGAAGACATTCTAGGAAAAAACCCATGCACACAGACATAATGGTTCTAACAAGTATAGAGGATTGAAGGCAATAACTTGGATGTTAAACTTAAAGCCTACTGTATGCTGTGAATGCTTAGACTGAAACAAGTCAGCTTTAAATGGACTACCTCTAATAAAGTATAATGATCATGGTTATTATTTTAATAGCAATATTAATATTTTCCTGAAAATAATGTTCACATGACCATCACATGATAGTACGCATTTCTGACACTTTATCAGCAGAGATTATATACTTCATCATCTTATCTTATTTTATAAACTACATAGTTCCATTGTGGCTTATCATAATGCACACGTTTCTATTATCAGGATGACAGCTGCCATTCTGGGAACAGCAAAAAAAGGACTGATGAAGTAGCAAGGGCCATATATAGATGACAGGGTATACATTCAAACCACCTTTCCTTCCCAAAATATTTTGGCTAACATGCAAATAATGTAATTAGGGGACAAAGATCTGGCACGTATGGACAGATATTTGTAACTGATGCAGTCTTTGGTTGTTTTATGACACTTTTGCAGCTGCAGAGGTATGTAGCATCAAACAGCTGAATGATTTTGAATAATGAATTGGAAAGGATCTGGAATAAAACAACAGTGGCCCATTTTTAAGGTGCTATCCCAGCATTTATTGACAGGACTGAGGACTAGTCTCTGAGTGAAGATTCCAACATGGCAACTTCTAAATATAAAACAGAAGTGCTAACTATTCACATGCAACATCTGACAACACACATTTATACAAAAAATAGGGATTATGAAACAAGTATGTGAATGCTTTTATGCAGTGGCATACCTTGACTGATGGTGACACAGAAGAATAATATTATAAATATAATTTCGGAGAATGAATATTATTTAATGTTCTTATTCCAGCCATATTATCACAATATGGAAGACCAATATCAACAAATTCCTTCCTTTTTTCATTTTTAATACAAAGACAAAAGGAACTTCCAATTTTACCTGCTGTCAAGGAGTGAGTACCAGCACCTTTTTTTCTGCGCCAGCACTTGTTCACAAAAAAATAAATGAGTAAATCTACATAACAAAATACTGTATAGCACCTGTTAATTTATTTCTCGTCAATTACGGATGGCATACTTTTTGTAATAATGATAATATTTTCCCACAAATTAAGCCTTTGCACAGATAAGAATGTTGTTCATCCCTCCGCCCCCCAGATGGATCACAAGTTATTTAATGACACTACACAAACTGTAGAAGTTACTGTTTTGAATGGTATAAGATGGTAACATTAAGTGAAATTGAAATGACTGGGGAGGAAGCAGTCATGATCTATTTCAAGATATTATCTTGGTGTCATGAAAATAATCAAAAACATAAGGACAGTCAATATTCAAACTAATAAAAACATGCAAGTGTTACAGCTTGAGCCAACTTGCTCAGTAAATGGGATAGAGCAGGAAATGACATGAAATCAGTTACAATCTGTTAAGGGGAGAATTCCAGTGATGGTTCAAGAATATTATCACAAGAACTTACCGCACTTACATCTTAATATTACTTTAGAAGTACTGGGACAATTCAGATTTCATAAAAGTTAAGCTTGCATTGACATCAAAGAATATTTGTGAACACATATAAAGATGATACTATTACTGTACCCAAATACCTGACCATGAAGGCATATAGAGACAAAACTCCACCAATTCTTAATGTCAGCAGTTGATGATGATTTGACAGTATCATACTATGCCCACCTTTACACACTTGATACAAGAGGTGGCTATACAGGTTCTAGAAGTGCTCTAACATTTGACACTGAAAAAGAAACCCTAAACCACAGGCAGGGCTCCATACATTCATAACTTTGACACCAGACGGAAATAGTACACTTTACCCCAGAGAAAGTCACCCCTGCTGATTAAATATGGGACTACACAGACCCCAGCTGCCACAAAATATATGTGTATTATAACATTCAGTATTTTTTGAAACAACGTGTACACATTATTTCCTTTAAATTGAAACAAAATAATTAGTTGTCTTAAAATACTTCTCCTCTTGTAACTGTGAAATATTAATTCAACTGAAGTTTTACATCTTAAGGTGGGTAAGGCAGCAGCCAGAAAAACAACATTCTGGGTTTTTTTTTTTTCAAAATCATCCACTTCATTACTTAATACAATGACATAAGACCAAAAAATTAATACTGAAATCAATATGACAACTACATACCTAGCAGTTCACCAAGTGGCCAAGCACTACCAACTCACATACCAGACAACTCTACACACTTCAACCTGGATCAATACTGCTATGGCAATAGGATAACCATGAATAATATACACATGAATACTAATCAATAGAAGCTGAGACAACAGTTTTAAAATCACATGGCTCTTTCACTAAAGCTCCACTATCTCTGATCATTCATATCGTATCAGGCATGTCTGATAAGATAACAATCTTGCCTGTAACTGTTCTGTGTATGAAATGACAAGCATATGGAAGTACCTAGTCGCACAGTTTTATCATTTCTGTTGCACCATTTTAACTCAACAGCATCAAAATGATCACCATCTTTCCCCCTATCATATGACCTACTACAGAGGTTACAAAACAGAACTGCTTCGTCACTTTATAGGTGTTCTGAAATATCTTCTCTGTCTGATGTATTTTAAAATTGGGTGTGGGGGGGGATACTACCAGATCTAATTTTTCAAAATATTATTCCCAACTGATTCCATAGTTAAATAACCAATAGTACAGTAGGAGAACCCAAAGTTTAAACACTGCTGAAATCAATGTGTACCCCTACACGTGATTGTGAGTCACTTCCACACAACTCCCACTGTTACTACGCACTTCCAAAAGATCCTTCTTAATGTTACCCTTTAACCTTCTTCTTGATCTGCCAACTAGCTTCCCCACTGAAATTATGTATGAATTCCTTGTTTCTCTGGCCTAACAATACCACATGACCTGTACAAATAACAAAGCTCCTTCTTCTTCTTCTTCTTCTTCTTCTTCTTCTTCTTCTTCTTCTATACAGCCCGTCAGCTAAGGCTCTGGTTGCACCAGAGCCTTAGGCTTATTGTGCAGAAAGATCCTTGTTACACAGCATCCCAAAGTGTTCCCAGGTCCAGCCATCTGCCTAAGCACTTTCTTTTCAAACTCTTGTAATTTACTCCTTTCCTCAACATGAAAGACTTCAACACCCCCAAAAACAACCAGAAAAATTACACACCCTGATCATCAGCATTTTGGAAAGCAGACGAAATAAACTCATTTATCATGTTAAAATATAGGCTATTAATGAAATTTTTAATTCTCATTACCTATTCTTTTCATCTATGGGTAACAAGCTTGTAAACTAGTCTCCACTTCACAAAATGCACTAAACTTCTACCATTAGCTCTCTGGCTGCTGCATGAAGTTATTTATGGACATAATAAATTAAAGTATATGTCATAAGACCCCAAAACTTGAATTTACACCAAAATGTAGAGAACTGTTTATTTTGTTTATTTTTTGTAATCACAACAGTTTTTCTACAACAGTGGTTTCCAAAGCATGGTCTGCAAACTTGTTATTATTTATTTTAAAATACAAGGAGTATTTAATATTTTTAATACTTTACAAAATCTGTTTGCCCAGAATAATGGAACAAGACAGTGTCTTCAATTAAGTAGATGCTGTTCAGTAGAACAGCAAAAGTATTTTCCTACTAGCTTTACATGTATAAACTCTGGACACAACTCAAATGGCTTGCTGCTGCTGATACCAAGAACTATCTCAATTGCATCAGTGGTTTAATCTCAAGGGTATCAATCAAAAGTACACCAGAGTGTTACTTCTCTTCACACCACTTATACAAGGCTATGAATATGTCACCAGATGAGTGTCCATTGCCCTCTACATAAATGTTAAATATTGCCTTCATTTTTCAAGGATCTAATTTGGTAAGAGGGTTGGATACACAATGCATTTGTCAGTGTTTTCCAAGTGTCTTGAATTCAAGTTCAGATTCCTGTAGAAGACAAAACACTTTATTCAGTACATGATGTCACTTTTAGACCTGCCCTGAATATTTTTTTTATAAATGCAGCACACAAAGTGGGTGAAATAGCTGTTGTGGAGGGTCTGAAGTTTTACACCAAACACAACTCCACAGCTAGTGCTGAATCACCCAGGACAGAACTGACATTAGAAATTACAACAACCTTTTATAACCATTTACAGTTTTCAGTCAAATGTATGAAACTTTATATTTTCATGCAGAGCTCTTCAAGCTACATCATTGTGCCATACTTCTGTCCATGTGTCCCAGGTTAATTTTAATAGACTTCAAAAGGTGAGAATATATGGGAGAAATTTATTCTTTAAATACTTTAATAATGTTAGAATTAGGCCTACCCTATAATATATGTACTAGAATGTGCGGAAGATCTTGTTTTCACCTATTAGCTGAACTGAGTTCCATAAAACCTGATATTAGAAAGTTTTGCCAAAATCTGTTGATGCATTCTGATTTTGGTTAAAATTGGACAACAATGGGCCCTTTACACAAAGACCTATGCATGTTTCTGCGAACATCTTAAGATTCTATCAATTTGCATAAATATCCAGGACTGGCACACTGCTGCCAATATTGCTGTATACTACTGAGCATTCTTTACTTGGTATTCAAGAAAAGTCCGGACTATCTTGCAGGTTGACACCTGTCATCTGTTTTTCAAAGTATGAAACCTTCTACATATTTAATAGTCTCAAATTACCATCAAATGAGTATGAGTTTGGTTTCAGTCACAACTATTAAGATAATCCTGAGTGTTCATTAAAGAAATTAATAATTACCCTTCTCACTCAACCCAGTAATTCTTCCATTTGTTAAAAGATTTCAGTCAGGAACGCAAAAAATGAAACAGTTCTATGACGGAGTGTCTAAGACACTGTATTTCAGACCTCGTAAAACACATTTTTTCCCTGAAGAAGTCTCAAAAAATCACCCTGCATCTTAACACTGAAGGGTCCAAGGCCATTAAATCTGCAGATATGCCTTGCTAATTGTAGGGCATGTCTTATCACTCATAACACATTTTGAGGTGGGAAATATGGTATGTGGATATTACTTTGTTACAGTTGTTATCCCATGTTCCCCAAATGCCTGTTATTCTTTATGTATTCTTGGTGAGATTATCATTAAGAAGGTCACATCAATAGTCTCCAATAGAATTTTCAGCCTATTTCGTGCCAAGCATCATGAGTTTCAGAGTGGTGAAAATAAATGCTGCCATTTTAACAAGCATGGACCAAGTATGATGAATGATGCCAATCAGTGGTGAACAATAATTTCTTTTCCACACAACGTATATATATACACACACACACATATATATTTAATATGCTCCATATCCGTGCACTATATCACACAAAAAATAATAATCACCAACTAATGCACAAAAAGTATATTATCTTCACTATAAAAACCTCCTACATGTTTCAACCCCACTGGGTCATCTTCAGGGAGAACAGTCTCGTTACACTAGGGTTGCATTTATACAGTTGAGTGAGAATGTGCCATTGACTTCGCACTCCGTTGAGAGGGAGTGTGAACTCTCCAGGGTCAGTGTATGAACTTTAAATTTGTGATGTATGCGTGGAATGTGTGCAGGCCGGGGAAAGTTGCTAGGCAGGGATCAGCTTCGTGCGTTGCCAAGTTGCACCTGGGTGTCGTACAGTAGTTGAAACAGAGGGTTATATTCATGCGGGTTTTGTTCAGGTATGAGCCCGTGTTCATGGTGGTATTTTTAGATCTGTAATTGTTCTAGTGTATCCATGCGCTTTCCTTTGCTGGCATGGTGAATTAGAGACATCATTTCCTGTATGGGGCCATATTCATGTCACTGTTGTAGGACATGCTGTGCATATGCAGGCAGTGGGCTATTGGAGCGGATGTATCTGGAGTGTTCGGAATAACGTATTTGCAGGCTACAGCCAGTTTGACCAATATATGCTAGGTGGCAGGTGGCACATCTGAGGCTGTAGATGCCGCTGTTCTCATATTCACTGTTGTTATGTCTGGGGTGTATTCTGAGTAAGTTGGCGATCTTGTCGGTGGTCCTGCAAGCCACTCGTATGTCTGCTTGCTTGAACAAGTTGCTGATAGAGCAGACGTATGGTCCAAAGTATGTGAGTGTAATCCATTTTCTATGGGGATCAGTAGGATGCTTAGGAACTCCATCTTGCCTTATCATACGTGTCTTCATTGAGTTGAGTAACTGTAGTGGGAATCCGTTTACTCCTGCGATATGTTTAATTGTTTGCCATTCTTTCTGTTTGCAGGAGTTTGTGAGTGGGAGTAAGTTCATCTGGTGTATGAGGAAACGATATATATATATGTATATATATATACATATATATATATTTGCATTCTTTATCAAACACAAAATAAAGGTAAATATTAGAAAAGCAAACTCCATTAACACTGCAATCCCTCTATATCATTTTTTTAGTATACCTTAAACACATGTGTGATGAAAACATACAGAACTTACGAAGTATGAGAAAAAATGCACTTCTGAGGAGAAATTATGTGTATTTTCCTTCAAATGCTCTCTGGTTATCACAGACTATAAATTAATAAATATGCTGTTTGGTGGCACACTTATGTGAATAATTTACACTAGTACACACTAAGCTCGGTTACATTTGTCACATGTACCCACACAGTTTCACACTGTAGCCATGTCTGTAATTAACACACAAAAATATGTCACATACAATTTACGCGTATGTTTGTGACATCTTGGCACATGATTCCACATGCACAGCTCCAATAGTTAATCAGTTTTAACCACAAAACCAAAGCTATTGTATGATTATCATGTAGCAAATGGTACACATGGCCTTGTGGACACCATAAAGGGATAGGGGGAGTACAGGTACAGCTGCGCTCATTTTAATGTCAGAACTACAGTCACGTGAGTGGTCTGCTTCACGCCCTGGCCTCTTTATGCCCCCAGAAAAGATCCCAGGCTGTGAGGATCCAAAACCTGGTCTGGACACTATAGAACAGTAAAACTTGCCCCTGCCAGGAATTGAACAAGTCCTCAGTCATAAAGCCCACAGCCTAGTCACTATATTGACTGAGATACCTTGGCCAATACAGCAGTTCCACCTTATACAAAAACATTTTCTATGTCCATACAAGATCCATCAGAATGGAATCTGTAAATAAAAAATGGCATCATATTAATGAGGAGGCAGCTTATAGGGAAATATTAAAACATATGTACTACCACAAATCTGGTTAGTGACTTAAGTAGATGTTTAGACAAGCTGAATATAATGGCTTAATTAGATAAAGGAACTGTAAGAAATATATATATTTAAGGGAGAAGGTGCTACCAACATGACAACCAAAGGGTGTTTGGATGACAGCACCAAGAAAAGAAGGTTGGACTTAACCCATCACCACCACTACCGCTGCCGCCGCCATCACCACCACCACCACCACCACTTCAAAAGATCTACTGCCATATGATGCAAATGATGTTGTCACCTGACAAATTCAAATGACCACCATGTTGTTATTATTTATGGAAGAAAACTAAAGAATATATGAAGTTATTTAGGTAGGATGGCAACAGAATGGACAGGATGATACTGTAAGACTGTATTTACTTACATATACGGAAATAAAGTTGAGGAGTATGGCAAAGAAAGCGAGGAAGGTGCAACATTCACACATACTTTTATAGCTGGATTATTAAGGCCCATTTTCAGGTTAATGTAAAAGCATTTCCTTACAATGAAAGGGTGAGGTGAGATTTTCTGCACCCATCCAGACCAGCCCTGGGACCCACCCTGCCTACTATACAATGGGTACTGGGTCATTCCTGGGCGTAATGCGGCCAGGGCGTGGCACTTACCACCCACCCCCAACTAGCAGTGAGGGTAAAGAAAGAGTGCAGCTATAACTCTACTCCTCCTCTGTGCTCTCATGGCAGGTTGCAGGGTGAACTTTACCTTTTATGATGACATGTTAAATCAGCAGGAAGAGATAGACAGCAAGAAGTGTAATATCATCCTGACTATGCAATAATAAGGTGATGACTTATAATAGTATGGCTGATAAGATTGTGATGAGTCTGCAACAACAGTCTATACAAGATACAATATTACTATTGTGACAAAGTGACATTGGTGATAAACATCAACCAGACGTGAAATATACTCCTATAAAATGCAAATAATTCTGAGAAGATAAATGACATGCATTAATGCTGAACATGAAACAGATTATCATTACATTATTATCAGCAGTAATTCCAAATAGCATTATTAGTTTATAATTTTATTGTCTGTAAAGATGAAGACTTCATTCTTTTACAGATCATCAGCACCCACTTCCAGTCTGCAAGGTCAAGGATCCACCTTACTCAATAAAGCCAATTTGCTTGTATTGGGTGTGTTTCAGTTGCACTTAAAGTGTTTTAAATTCAGCAGTCAATTTCTTATATCAGTGAATCATGAAAAAAACTTGTCAAATACTTCACTACCTTCTCTTCTTCATATTAATTATCTTAAATGCAATAATTAATTACACCTAGTGCCAGGGTTAGGAATGAATGGAGCTATACCTCTACTCCCCCTGCATGCATTCATGGCCTGAACATGGACACATTTTTTTTACCTTTCATGGAACACATCAATAATTGTGTGGTATTCAGAAAATTCAGTATTTCTGGGTACAGTTGGTGGTGACAGAGTAAAGATAAACAAAAATTACTAGCCGCAAGCTTTATCAGAAAAGCATTCTGTAGACCTAAAACAGTACATTGCGAAAAAAAAGGGAAAAATGTTCTGTTTGTGCCAGAGAATTGCACCTATGAATCTTACCTGGGCAAGTAATACCATACTTCTCCATGAATCATTCCAGTGCATAAGGAGTCACCTTGCATCTAAGAAAGTCATCTTACAGTCAAATATGTGTGCTATACTAATGTAAAACTCATGCGCATAACATTATGTTACAATAAGTAACACAGTGTCAATGTGACAATGGGACGACCCACTAAAGGTAAAGCAGAGATACCCTGCCAGACTGCCTTTCCCTGTCCTTTGTGAACCATAGTAATAACTGTAACATCTGGTGCTGGGTGATATGGCAGTCTCTGTTAAGTGCAAACTGACTAAAAGGCCCAACACATTTCACTGTTATGTCAGTTGGCAGCAGTGGTGTGAATATGATGATCAAACGAGTGGAATATTTGCATCCTGTTCTCTTCTTTTTAGATTACACATACAACATTTTTATAGTACAGTAGAATTACTTTAATCCAGAACCTGATATTCCAGAAATCCCGATACTTCAGCAGTT
Organism: Coptotermes formosanus; assembly: GCA_013340265.1. Lineage (NCBI taxonomy): Eukaryota > Metazoa > Arthropoda > Insecta > Blattodea > Rhinotermitidae > Coptotermes > Coptotermes formosanus. The sequence continues at coordinate 932,701 of BLKM01011693.1, read as the reverse complement.
CAGGAAAATAGTCCCAAAGTCCAGAAATTCTCCAAAAAGGCCTCAAGGACTGTTCCTAAATTTACAACTGTGGTATCTCCTGACCCCTTGTCTCCTACTTCATCAACTTCTACTATGCACACTCCTGACCAACAGTCTCCTGGTCCTTCAACATCCCTCTTAAAAAGTAAAGAAACTCCAGAAAACACAGGAAGGGATCCTGATATCCCTGAACCAGCACGTAAAGGAGATATCCAAATAGAACACTCCTCTGATTAGTTGTGCGGCCGAAATAGAGGAACAGTAAAAAAAAATTACCTGTAAGAATTCTGGGCAGAATAGGTACCATTTGATGACCCAGAAAATTTGATACTCTGGTACCTTTTCAGTCATGCCTGTGCTGGATTAAAGGAATTCTACTACAGTTATGAGAAGGCAATAAAGAATGTGGAAAAGAAAGTAGAATGGGATATCATGTGACAAATGGTTAGGTTTGTTCATGAAGTTGCTAGGTAAACTAAGATAAGAATTAGGGATAACATTCTACTATCCAGAAAAGTGTGGCAACCCTTTGGTCTTGGAGGAGCTGGATATTGCAACATTTACTGTATACATCATAATTTATATAAATCAGTAACACCTACTGCTGAAAAGAAATAAAACTATTGCCTACCTAGGATGACTTGTTACATGACAATGTTGTAACAGACTGCTTCAAGTCTTCAATGGCAATATCTATGTCGTCTGTTGTTGTCTCTCGTCCAACACTGAGACGAATAGCATTGACTGCTCGATTATGTGGTACACCAGATGCAAGCAGAATTCCTGAAAACAAGGAATATATCACAGTTACATCACATGGACACAAACTCAGAGAGACTTTATGTAATTGTGTGCCATAAACTGTGGAAGTTATTTATACACTCGATAATATGGCAGAATGGTTACGCGTGGTAAACTGTAAGACTACGGGAAAAGTCATCATGGCCTGTTACCAAAGTTCTATAATGAAATTTGCTTGAAAGGATGAAGAAATTATCAACAATCTGTCACGATGGCTTACCCTGGCTAGGATACCAATTGGCAAATCAAACACATTACTATTGCACTAACCTCTTGGAAACACAGCACTGCAACTCAAAACATTTTGGAGGTCAGAAAAATACATTTTGTTCACCGCTATGAATGAAATGAAGACCAAATTGTGAACAACACAGTGGTGAAGCTCAGTTTATATCCCCATATACGTACAATATTACAGAGAAGACTGAGATATCTCAATGCTTCAATGCATACAAATCAAAAGCACAACTAAATTCTGTAATGTTACTAAACTATTAAAGTAATAAACTAAACAAGTTTCCAAAAGTACAGGATTATTACTAGTTTATACATTACCAGCTGATGTGTGACATTCACAAATAAGTCCCTGAACTCCAAAACCTCTTTAGTGTAAATGCACACATCACATTACATGAGAAAATACTACACTCAGATAAACTATACAAAACTCTGCCCCTTTTTGTATATCATTGAACTGAGAAACACAGAACTTTGACAGGTGCTTATAAATACAAAATTACCCCTAAAACTTAATTTTTACATGAAGATTGACATAAATTCAAAATATTTATACACATCTGCTCATTAGGAATGACATCAAAAAGAACTCAGCTTTACAAACCCTGTACTGTACCTGTGCGAATGCTTTTAATACAGGATACACATTCACATGGTAAAGATTTTTATGTTCTCAGTCGTTCTTTCAAGACAAAACTGAAAGTTGAATATTCTGAAAATACATTTTCTAGCATTTTGTAGAAGACTATATTATAGTTAAGTGTGGAAAAGAGGAAAGAGAAGTTTTACTTAGTATGGGTGATGCCACTGAATGCCAGGTCATAAAACAACAGTGGGTGCACCACACACAAGTTAAGAAATGAGACTGTACTACCTGAAGGTTTGTTCTGGGCATGACAAGCAGCTCCAATACTGGCCATAATACAGGAACATTTTGATAACACAACATGACCCACCAGGCCCTCTCCTGCCAGAGAGACATTGCATGTGTTTGGAAGACGTTTTACATCCTTGCTGCAGTTGAATGTGACATGACCTTCACCAAAAGCTTCCTGCACATACATGAGTATCAATAGTACACTCTTCATTAAATATTTCTTTATTTAACCCACTTGTACCAGTGATCAAGTTTACCTGATTCTGTAGGCTTGCTTCTTCCTTGCTACGGTCAAACAGACTTGATTTAAAATACATAGCCCTATTTAGCAGAAAGTATTTAATCTATAACTGTCTCCGCTCATCCACACACTTCTACCATCTATCATTATGTTATTTCATATTTTTGTGTTTGGGGTATTACAGAAATACATATTTGTACCCACCATCTTTCAGTAATCTGTTACTAGTATCATACTGTCCACGATACATATGCACGTAACTTCTATCAGTAAGCATAATGAAAATACTACATACAACATCCAACAATAAATGTAATGTTCTAGTGAACTGCGCAACAAGCCTAAGGGTGAGGTGCATCCAGAGCGTCTGCTGATGGGCCCTAAAGAAGAAGAAGAAGAATGTTCTAGTGAAAGTCCGATGTTTTTGTGCCTTCTGTCTGCAAAAAAACATCCGACTCCTTAAGCACAGGAAAAAATGTGTGTGTGTGTGTGTGTGTGTGTGTGTGGGTGGGTGGGTGTGGGATTCTAAAAAATAATACAGAACTAAAGAACTACCATAATTCACAACAATTTAAAGAAGAAATTAAAGTTGTTAAATATTCAATAAAATTTCAGGCAGACACCCATCTCATACAGTTCAATACCCAATGATGTCTCAGGGACCGACAACATCTCCACCCTCAGACAGTCAATAGCTGAAACACTGGTTGATTTGAACCAGTTAAAATGGCTGTCAACCTGAGAAAACTTGACTGAATCCTGTGGTTATGTAAGCTTCATGATGTACACTGCTGAACATGCATATTTGGTTCTGGTCAACAGATTACCTTAAGCTTTTCCTCCAAATAGTCTCTTACTGTTTCCATATGCCTGCTGTATGTTGACAGATTTTCACACACCAGTCTTGCTGCTTCTCCAAGTCCTACTATCATTGGAGTGTTCTCTGTTCCAGGACGGTATGCCTGCTCCTGCCCCCCACCATGCAAAAGTGGATATACTGGTGTTTCATGTCCTAGTCCATGAGCATACAGGCATCCTATGCGTGGACCATAAAACTACACAAAGCAAAGTTTCTATATTAAATGGTACTCACTTCAACCTCTAACATGAACATAGAAGAAAGTTCTAAACCACGCACTAGCGATGAAACTGATCATGACAACAGTGCAAAGCAGGCAAAAACCAAGTAATTAGGAGTATGTAGGAAGCCCTATTAAATGGGAAATCTGTTAAAAGGGTAAAATATATTTACATGGGAAGATTCTACAATAATTTAAGATAGGAAAAAGTTCTTAAATAGGTTTCACTGCAAATGTAGAAATGAAAATTGATTGATATAATTAATAGTTACAAGAAACAAGCCCCATGTCAACTGACCTCCTAGAATTTCCCAGACTATGAAAGGTTAAGGCCATCTTATAAACTGGCACTTCGGCAAACACACGATCTGGAGGGAATATTAAATGCAGTCTGTCTACAAATATCTGCTGCAGAAACTCAGATCAGTGTACAGCCACAGAAACAACCATCATTCGCTGAAGTCATGATTCCACAAAGAGTTTGCCTAAAATTCAGGCAATACTGTAGGGGGAAAAAATAATTAAACAGGGAGTATTTGTGAGAATGGTATATGAAGCTACATCAAATTACATTCATAACAGAGACTTGTATAAAGCAGAGGTTAAGAAGCTGCTGGACAAAGTGATCATGGTTTAGACAAAAAATTTCGAAGTCATCACATCTACCAGGAGAAATTTTTGACAGTGGTTATACAGCAGTCTGCAAAAGTACAACTGTCACATAATCTGCTTTGCAACCAGTCAAGAGTTTAAAACATTTTCAGTACTACCTTATGCCCCACAATGGTCAGATAGTCAACTTTCAGTTTATCAGCATCCACCTTAATCTTGCCTATACCCTGTGCAGCATCAGTGTGGAACAATATTCTGATCAGTTTCTCTTTCTTCCTCTGGCTGTTAACTTCTCTTATACACCTAAAACAATACAAATTTAACAATATAATGACCACTTCCATACAAGAAAACCTAACAGTTCCTCAGTCAAGAAATACCCAGCATCTTGAAGAACCGTAACGTTCATTTCAGTGTTCACAAGAGCCCACCACTTGTACCTACCCTGAGCCACATCAATACAGTCTGCATATCCTATTCTATTTCTTGACAACCCACTTTAATATTATCCTCCATCTAGGTCTTCCGACTGGTCTCTTTCCTTCAGGTTTTGCCAACACCAAATTTAACAATATAATGTTAAATTAAATTTAATTAGGACAATTTATTTCTCACGCAATTTGGAAGTTCTTCTCAAAACTTCTATCATTATGTGAGGTCTTTGTTTTCCAGGTATATGGTGCCATGTCGTGGGGGGGGGGGGATTTTTGCCCAGTGTTTCATGACAGTGTAGTGAACCTGTCTCAAAATGTTGGCACCAATCACCCAGCCACATGGTGACATATCCCAGAAGAATGGAGACGTCTACTGCACCACCACAGATGCGTAAAAACTAAGGAAAAGCACTAAACCACTGCATTTGGTAGAACACCTAAAAATATGTCGTATTTCTACAACAATCTGTCACTGCTATGAGCAGTATAAAATCAACATCATCCTACCTGCCAATTTCTTCAACAGGCATGATGACGCCTGTCTCATTGTTCGCTAACATAACTGTGATCAGACATGTAGTGTGCCTGACTTGTGACAGGACATCTTGTGGAACTACACAGCCTCTCCTGGAGACAGGCACAATACTCACATCTGAAAATAAAGCAAGTGCATATGGATTACTCACTTCCACATGCAAACCTACAGTCTTTAAAAAAACAAGATTGTAAAATAAAACTGTCTTCTGTGATGTGACATCTTGTAGTTTGGTTGCTGTTTACAAATGTTTCAGAGCAATATACTGCCTCCATCTACAGCATAGACAAGTCAGTGATCACAGCACAGCAGAACAGATGCTTGCTTGCTTGCTTGCTCACTGCTCTGCATGACTCAGCCTATCCTACAGATGGAGGTAACATGTTCTTCCGAAATGTTAGTAAATTGCTACCTGACTAAACAGTGTGACATCCCAGAAGATAGTAATCGAAATGTCCATGAAAATTCTTTATGAACCCTTGAAGATGAGGCCATTACATTGTTTCAGAACACCAGGAACCAAATGCCAAATTATACAGCAACACATCCCAAAAGAAGTGATACGTGTACTTCAATCACACCACTGTGAAAATCTAAACACTGACATGATTATTCCTGACCAACTGATAGATCCACCATAATTTTAGTTCATGTATAAATTCATATGACACATTACCAATTACTCCCTTCTTTTCCAAATGCTTGATTGGCTGTATCACAGCATCATGTTCAACATTTGTAGTTATGACATGTGGCTTTTCATTAATTCCTTCCACAGATGACTGTGAATTCACCCAGTCTTTATAGTAATCAACAATACCAAAAATGACAATATTGTTGACCTGCAAAAAAAAAAAAGAGTACTGCCAATAACAGTCCTGATAACAAACAAAAATGTAGCACAAACTAATCAACTACCACCATGGTATAGCAGAATGCCTATTAAAATCACTGTCTGTATCTCTGTCAGCATGCACACATGCACAAACGCACGCACGCGCGCACACATACACACACACAAGTAAGTGCTGAAATTATTTTTGTTAAATCTGATACTGGGGATTTTTACAAAAAATTGTCAAGATGTTTAATTTGTCACTTACTAGTACAGCAGACAATTTTAACAACCACTTTACATGAAACCTATGTGCATTTCTGCATGCGTGATCAGTCACATCCCTGCTCTGCAAGCACCTCCTAATATCCTTTCTTGTAGTACTGTTGCTGGGATATAGCCAAACACAAATTATCTACAGCATCAGATTTACATTTTTGGTACAGACTATTTGGAATTGATAGGAAAGTATGGAAAAAATGAAAGCAAGAGATGATATTTAATTATAGTCTACTGTACATAATAAAAAATCTAGAACTGGTGTCACAGAATAGCCCAAATCATAAGGCATCAAACCTTATTATAATATTTTTCCTCCACAACTAAAATTACACAAATTATGATTTCAGACTTCCTAACTTGTTATATTACCCTTTCATCCACGCCTATTCTCTCAAGCGAAGCCTTTCCCTGAGACTTTACAAACAAAATTTTATACGACTTTTTAGGCATGTTCGCGTAAGTTGCAAAAAGCATCGATTAGCTTCATCGTGCCTGTCCAACTGTCCACACATACATTGACTCGGATCCCACTGGACAGATTTCTGTGAAATTTTATACTGTGGGGTACTAGGAAAATCTGTAGAGACAATCCAAACTTGGTTAGATTCAGACAAAAATATCGGGCACTTCACATGAAAACCTAAGTACATTTCGTTGCTGACAACATAAAATCATTTGACAATTCTAAAAAGAACAAACTGTTCTGTTTCCATGGCAGAACTTTCAATATTTGTATTGGTGACAGTGATATATGTAGCTCAACAATACAAAGTCAACTCATTTTGTTTCCATGGCAACAACGGTTACGTGAATGTGCCACAGTGTTACATTATACACGCATTGCCAGTCTTGTTTCTTCATCCCTTCTGTACCAGATCTTGTCCATCTAATCCATCCTTCTTTCATCGCCTTATCAAGTGAAGAAAACAAATGATGCTTTTCTATGATATGTTATTTCCATGTCTCCTGAGATGTATCCACATTTCATGTAATAAACAAGCAGAACTTCACAAACAGATCTCAGCTACTTGTCTACTTGCAAAACTATAAATTATGAGTGCAAAATTATTATATGCTGTACATGTTACACACAAATTTTTTTATTCTCAAGTGAAATATTCATGGCTCAGTCAGTGCAGTGACTGCTTACAGGCTGGATGACTGGAATTAAATGCCTGGCAGGGAGCAGGACTTCTCTTTTAGCCAGCTAGCCACCATGTCTGTGTTGGCCTTGGAACCCACCCAGTCACCTACTCAACAGGGTCAACTGACCAGAGTGTAAACTGACCAGTCACATCCAATTTGTGTTACGTTAAGAATGTATGAAGCTGTACCACCCTTCCCCCATACATATTCATTGTGCAGTACTTAATCACTGTGACTTTACTTAGCACACGTCTCATCAAAACATAGTGAGCTAAAATCACACACAATTCAATAAAAACTGCACACAGGATACAAAATTAACCAAAGATAATACAGGTGAACACTGGCTGAAAGTGTTGTGGTACCTGGTGATGTTATGTTAGTATCAGCACATAACTATCACCATCGTTGTCGTCGTCGTCACCATCATCATCATCATCATCATCATCATCACCGTCATCTCCTTTAGGCAGAATATTCGCACTTATATACCTGAAACAAACAATGTTTCTAGGGTATTCAGTGTTGCAGCTATTCTGCATGCACTGTTAATGGTGCATATAATGCTGTCTTCAATATTAAACTCTTTTGTGCTTCTACATTAGCACTTTCCACAGTATGTGTGCTGTGCCTAATATAGCTGTTTTCTGTAGTTCCTGGATATCGTGCTTTCCTGGTACGCTGCTCAAGTATTTTCTAAAGGATTTTGAAATGGTTCCAGCTGCTCCTATTATTACTGACATCATCTTTGTTTTTACATTCTACATGCACTGTATTTCTATTAGAAGGTCTTTAAATTTTAGAATCTTTTTGGCTTCTTTCTTTAGCACATTTCTCCCTCCTGGGATTGCCACATCAATTAGCATACATGTTCCTTTTTCATTATCCCGGATTATGATCTCTGGTTTATTTTTGGGGATGGTTCTGTCAGTTTGCACTTGTTGATTCCATAATATGGTTACCTTGCCCACTTTACTTGTTTCTACTGATTTTGGTACATGTTCATACCACAGTTCTCCGTCTAATTTTACCACTAATTCCTTACATATATTGAAGTGTAGTTGAGCACACACTCTACCATGCTGTTTGAGGTATTGTTCTTTTGCCAGTACTGGGCATGCTGACATAATATGGTCTACTCTCTCCTCAAACGGGTGACATAATCTGCATTTGCTGTCTTTTTCGGTTTGCAATATTTTTGTTGCATGGTATTTTGTTTGTAGTGCTTGGTCTTGTGCTGCCACTATTTCACTTTCTGTTTCTGCTGTCAGGTCTCCCTTTGATAGCCAGAGGAACTGTCTTCCTCCCTAATGAGATGTTTGTCTATGCTTCTAATGTACTGGCCCTTTATCATCATCATCATCATCATCATCTTTATGCAGGGTATTCACTCTTATATACCTGAAACAAACCATGTTTCTAGGGTATACAGTGTCGCAGCTATTCCATGCTTACTATTCATGGTGAATACAATGCAGTCTTCAATATTAAACTCTTTTGTGCTTACTACTACTACTACCACCACCACCACCACCACCACCACCACCAGCACTGCTGCTACTACTACTACTACTAGTACTACAGCACTCCAATTCTCCTCTGTCCATTGTTTGATTAAAATACAACACTCTAAAAACACTGAATTCAGAGATGGTCTGTCTCCAGCCTCCGTTAAAAAAAATGGGGGAAGAAGCCTAGAAGAATGGGCCCATTACATGACATGTATCTTCATCATTAGGCCTACTGACAGCTTTATATAACAGGCACCAATCCCTGAAGTCTGCATTTTTAGGATGCTGTATTGTAATCAGGTAATGGACACAGCCCAGTTGGAATACATGACGATTATGACAACAATGGTGGTGGTGGTGACAATGACAATGTTTACAAAGCACCACTGATGTTAAATTTCAGAATCATATTACTGATTAATACTGCAACATCCATAACTGGCCTGGAATACAAGTTGGTGACATGTTGACACTGTCAACTGCTAAGACTATATACCATCAAGCATCAAGGGTAGATAAATAAGTGACTTCCAGAGTCATGGCCCTGCCAATATACAAGTTACGACAACATGGGAGCAGCTGAATTACTAGCTTTACAAATCAATGTATTTCACATACCTCTGTTCCACCAGATGTAAATATGACATCTTCAGGCTTGCCACCTATCATCATAGCTATATGCCTTCTTGCTTCTTCAATACTCTTCTTAGATTTGACCCCAAGCTCATAACTGGAGCTTGGGTTACCCCACTCATCATTTAATGCGTCTGTTATCTTTTGAACTACACTTGGTGCAACTGGTGTAGTTGCATTGCAGTCCAAGTACACTGCCATGTCTGCAACATTAAGCGTAAGTTAATCTAGTTTTATGGACAGCAATATTCAACTAAAATTATGAGAAACAATACCAACGTGAGATTTTGTGTTGAAGCATGTCATTAAGTTTTGCTGCAAAATTTAATTAGGTTGATATGTAAAGAAAAGGTGACATCCCCACAGCTTGCAGAATCATCCAGAAAGTTATGTACATTTTCATACATTCATATTGAACTTGGAGTCTCCAATTGTGATGACTTGGGTGCATTTCATGAGACATACGGATTTCAACATTTAAGAATTAAGTAAGATGTACCCTTCATGGCATCCTATAGAGTGATCTTTACCTTTTACATTTTTTCTCTTCAATGACAAGGAAAACACCAGCCTGTTCACTGGCAAAGATGAAATCCTCATTCGAAATAATCCACAAGAAGAGAAAAAGTAAACTGCCACCAATATAAAAGCTGCTAAGCATGCAGAAAAACCAGCACTTCTTCCCAGAAAAGCTATCTTGTTACATAGCAAAGAAATACAATGTAGTAACACAAACTGTACTTTATGTACCAAACAAAGATACTGATCATCATATCCACATTCACATGAACAGTAGTGTCAAACAAGGATGATGAAATTGGCATGAATCACAGACAAGAGCTATATTGTTTTGTGTACACAAGCAAGTTGTTATCACTTGCATGGAATGAAGGCAACTGTCTGAGCTGGCTTGCCGCACAAGCCAAATTGAGGGACAACCACCCCAAACTGACGCTTTACATAGTTTCAACTGACAACACCTTTCTCCAGCAACATCTTCTCTGTTAGTTCAACGTTCATCATATAAGTTGCAGTTCTTGTGACCATATCGGAAAACTAACAGCCTCAAATCAAAGTTAGCTGAGTCAGGGAACTTCTTAGCTCAGCAACTTGAAGGGCACTTGTGCCAACCACGTACTGACTTAAATCACCCACAGCTGTAACAAGTGACCGCAAATCAACATGCCAGCCAAGGCCACTTTAAACAGGCGGCCAAATTGACGAAACGCTTATGCCTAACACAACTGACTAACCTAACTGGGGGTTTCCGTGTCTTTCCTCAGTTGTAAGTCAAATTTCCGGGTCTAATTAATGGTGGGGGCACAACCCTTTTCCTCATCATAGACGCCCTCAGCAGAAACGATTCCTCTGACAATCCCATTGGTCGGCGAGTGCCGTCACAGCCTCTCTGGATTGAATTTCCAAGACATCTACCGAACCAAATTTGTTGTTCCAAACGATCAACTGCCAAAAGCAGCGGCATGAAGTCCAATATCATAAGCACGCACCAGTTAAAAATTTCAAGACACGGTTTCCTCATTCCAGCTACGCATTTCGTACGCAAGAGTAGTTTAACCGAAAGGGACAGTCCACGTTCATCGGTTTTACGGTAGGAGCCCCTTCAAGCCACGTGAATCTGACATAACCTACCGAAAGACAACTAACCTAATAAAATACATGTGGGAGTAAAACCTCCTCACAATCTGCCATTAAAACAAAATTATCACGTATTCGTGCTGATCATGACCTGCACTTCTATCGTTTGTAGTCACAATTCACTGCACCGGTTTGCTTACAACTCTGATCCATGACATGCTGCGGTGTACTCGCTTGAGCTTTTGCCCAAGTCTAGACATGTTCAGATTTGGCAGCATATCTATGTAATCCGTGCCACGCATCAGAGTAATCCGTGCAAGAGAGTTGCCGCAAAGCGATCACATTTTAACCAGTGCCAAGTGGGAGGGGAGGAAGTTGGTATGAGTTCCCAGTCGCTGGCGGTGTGAAGGGGACCAGGGACGCAAATAGTAGCCTTAGTTTTAGCTTGTCTACCCTTGCTGGGGGGGGGGGGGGGGGCACAAATTCTTTCGCCGGGACGCGAACCTGTTGTGTGTGGCCATGACTTTCGCTAGGGCTGAAACGATTACCAATCAACAAATAGCTCGTGTAGATAAACACATTTTCCTGGCAATTTAAATTCATGACAATTGTTCTCCTGGTTTTATGTGAGTGCTGAGTTTGTACAGCATAAAGTATCGGCGGCTTTCCCAACTGTGTTAGGAATGGTGCTAATTGTCTCTCCCCACCCCCGTTCCCAAAGAGATAGCTTGATGCCGCATGGCGACTACTACTTCTCGGCTTTCCACGAACAATGAATTCTTACCGTGCTTCAAACAGCAGCACTTTCCCATATCTTGTGACCGATATTAGTTTTATTCCGGGTAAGATTATTTCAAGCACTGACGAGGAATACTCGTAGTTCGTGTTACTGCTCATAATGTCTCTGCTCACTGCGGTCGGTTTAGAGGCGAAACCTCGCGTAGTCTTAGGTAGTGTCATACTATGGAAGCCTTCTGTAATACATAAGATTATATAATTTAAAAATTGTAATAATATCGAATTTCAAGTGACATAACCTGTAATTGCAGAGCGTAAGTCATAATATGTGTCCAGTGTAAATATCACACAATAATTTAGGCGATTAGGTATACTACTTACTGTTATTTTTTAACATGCGGCCCGCGAATCAACCCACAATAACAACAGTGGCCTTTTGCCTTAAACAAGGTTGGAGGCCCATGGGTTAAATGAACTGCTCAAAAGCGGCCACACTACAAATGAACCAGATCTCGGTTTTCACTTCTCTAGCCTGTATGCATAATTTACAAAAGAAGATGAAGAAAAAAACTAACATTCGGAAACCAGGGTTATAGCTGCTACGGACCTCAATTTTATATCTTTCAATAGGGACCTCAATTTTATATCTTTCAATACAACTCGAGGTTCAGCCCAAAAACAACTCTAATTTACATTTTAAGTTATTCAGCTATATGTTTCAATCCCAGTACGGATTATCATAAGACATTTGTCCAACAACCATATATTAAAGGTGAAACATGCATACTATAATATACACTTGATTATAATATCTCCTAATATACAATTTTTTGATTCTGGTGTACTTAAAACCACTGTAGTAGAGCTTGTGTTTCTTTATGTTTCTAATCAAATTGTTAAAATCCAAATCTAGTATGGTACAGTCCTAATTGCATAGTGATAGTATATTCTGCAATTTACGATTGGAGTTTTTATGCATGAGAGGAGTACAGAATCTTGTTGTAGCTGTTACATCCCTATGCTAAGGTTCCCATTTATGTTTTGATGAACCTTTCAAACCTGTAACAGTAAATTAAACTAAGATATTTTATTTGAATAAATTTTTAACATTTTAATATTTTAGTCTTTGGACAATGGATAAAGTCCATAAACCCATCACCACACAATATTATACACCACTGTCGAAACCTTTTAGAATCTGAATAAATTTATTTACAATTCATATTAAATTATGCAATTTTGAAATAACTTACATCTTATTTAATATGATCTTCCTTATCTTTTGAAGTTTAAATCTTCATTGTTAACTGAATATAAGGTAAATAAAACGTAACTTACATATCATTGCATTCTGTATTACCTTCTGCATTGGTTTTGTTGAGTACTTACTTACTATGTACATTGTTCCGTCTTCATGCTCTTCGCATATTCTTTACAAATGCTGACCTAGGGCTGACACATCTGTCTTGTATAGTGCAAGTCATAGGATCTGACGGCATCATCTGTGTGGCTTATTTTTAATTAAAGTAACGAACAGGGGATTTGGCTTTACCATGCAGTTGCCATTAATATCATTATCATTTGCAGTTTCCAAAAACTGAAATTTCTGTTAATGTGTTCATGTGTCTACCTTTCTTCATCATACACAATGCATCCATAATTTCATTAATAGGGGCCAATGTATGTCTATTTTCAATGTGTTGGGTGAACTTACACTCATCATTACCACATTTAAATGACTGGAAATGTTCTTTAAATCGTAGGGAGAATGATATGCAAGTTTGTGCTACATATTTCTTACTGCAATGTGCACTTTGTTTCATTGTATTTTATCGAATCTAGATAAGAATGTTACAAACATTCTGCACAATTTTTTAAAAGCCCAAAATTAAAATTACACTCCGACATTTAGAACTTCTCAAATTGGATTACAATTTGATATGCATGAGTTACGTTTAGTTTTCATATCCTTCGTAGTGTACTTGTTCTATAAATTCTTTTAACATGTCCAAATTACTGTAGTCGTTTGTCACTACAAATTTAATTACTAATTCTACAGCTTCTCATTTCTCCTCAACACTTCTCAGAAATGTCATACACGTTGCTTGGCTTTTGCTTTTGTTTCAGTTTATAAATGCCAACGTTTCACTGTTGAAGGACAGTATTAGTTTAAAAAGTGGTATACAAACTGTTCCTGTGCAGTCTTTTGGGATCTCTCTGTTCTGTAGTGTTCCTTTTATAACTTAACAGAATCGAGGTAAAATACTGCAGTGTTCTATCGAGTCCTCCACCTATTTTCTGTCTGAATATATTTACCTTCAACCGTAAAGAAACTTGTCCACCTCTTTAAGAATCATGTTGTTAACTTTTATGCTGACTGCTGTGCTTAGGTTTCTTAATCCTTTGTGTCCATTTGTTAGATAATGTGAAACTGGTTCTGACACAATTCAGGCTTCAAATTTAATGTGAATTTCTGTTGCTGCTGCTAATATGTGTGTCTGCCATATCGTAAATGAATGTGTGAATTATGTTGTCAGCTTCAGTGGCTCAAATAAGGAAAGCCGTTTCTTCTAATAAAATATACAAACTTTCTCAAACTCTGCAGATGCTGCAAGGGGGGTGGGGGAAGCTGGCTTGTTGGCTGCCACACAGTAGGAAAGACTGAGTGTCAAGATAAACTCTTCATAGTCACTGCACACAACTTCTAATTAAAAAGCACCTGAAGGTGACTAGTTACTAGATGGAGTGTTGATGATTATGAAAAGGACTTATATTGCGCATTACCATTGTACACCAAGACTCGAATACAAACTGATTAAATCACGTTATACCAACTGTGGTCTTCTTGCGGAAATGTGCAATAAAAAACCCAACTGTATCTCTGTCAAAGTCATTACCTACTAGCGGAGGACCAAATCTCTGCACACAGTGCCTCTGCTCTTCAGTGAGGCCTGATCCTTTCAGTCCTGGTCCACCCAGCACTGGCACTGTAGGCATTAACTCTAAATTTGAAAAATGTTCCAGAGCCCAAAGAACCAGTCCCTCGTTCTCACCAACAGTCACTGTACAAGTGCTGTATATGAGAGTACCACCAGGTCTTAGTAGTAGCACTGCCTGTGGGAATAATAAAACCAGTTTCAGAAAAGACAACCCAGGAACTCAATGACTTATGCACTCCACCCATGATAAACAAATCAAGGAGGTTATGAACAGTAGCACAAGTAGCCTGGAGATGGAAATATGTAAAATACAAAGACTTTTGGTGAGGTTAGGACCTGGGATAGTGTAGTCAGTATAGTGACTAGGCTATAGGCTGGATGATCGGAGGTTTGAATCTGGGCATGGGGCAACAGATTTATCCCTTCTCTGAAACAGCTGTGGCTCTGAGCCCCATCCAGCCGCCTCCTATTCAACGGCCATTGGGGATTCTCCCCAGGTGTAAAGCAGCCAGGGCTTTGGTCCAGAATCTTTTGTTTTCCAATTTGCTATCTAAGAACATAAAGATTAAAATATGCAGAACTAAATTCTACCATTTTATATTGGTGTGAAATTTGGTGTCACATTAAGGAAAGAACATATGCTGAAAGTGTTCAATAATGTGGTGCTAAGGACGATATTTGGCCCTAAGAGGGAGGAAGTAACAACAGACTGCAGACACTTTCATAATGAATAGCTTCATGCTTTATTCTCTACATACTACATGGCTTCAAATGATGTATGCACAATTCGAGCTCCGACAGCCTTTTTGCTATGTAACAACATATGCGTTCCAATGCTTGTATCTGTATCACCTTCGGTGTTAACACTATTTTATAACTGTGTACTGCGTTTTCATTGTCTGGTCTGCAATTATATTTAGTACTGTGTTGTGTTGGCTGTGTCTGTGTTGCTAGTACAGTACCTGGAAGGTGTGTCTGGGTCCTTGCGTATGGTCTTTCTCCAGTCATTTCCTGTGTGTTTTCTTCAGTTGGTTTTAGTTTGTGGTCTTCTCTTGCACTGATGTAATGTGTTTACTTTGTAGTTTGTGGGGGAGGGTGTATTGTCTATGAGATGCATCCAGGTGTTGATGTTGGGTTTCCTTCCTAGGGTTCATTTCCTGGACTTTTTGTTTGTACTGCTATTTGTTTGCATTCAGGGATTTTCTCTTCTGTGCTTCACTCTGCTAGTTTTTTGGGCCTAGCCATTGTCAAGGGTAACATTTTTTTTTAATATTCTGTTTTGCATGTCATTCAGTCTTATTCAATGATGGGTGCTGTGGTTACTCTCTTCTCTGTCTTGCTAGTTTTTTCTGTGTTATTTTCCCTGTCATTCTCCTTAGTTTCATGATCTGTATTCCTCACTAAATATGATTTGGGACATCAAATGAAGGAGAATGACATGTGCAGGGCATGTGGCACATAAGGGTGAGAAGAGAAATGTATACAGCATTTTGGTGGGGAAACCTGATGGGAAGATACCACTTGAAAGACCCAGACATAGGCTCGAGGAAGGTATTAAGGATTACTCTGGCTCAGAAGAGGGACAGGTGCTTGTGAACATGGTAATTAAATTGTATACTGATAAATCCACCAACAAAATGCACTATAGACGATAAAATCCCTTTTCATTCACTCACTTCACCTACCCCGACATGAAATAATGGTAATTAAACTTTGGGTTCCACAAAATGTGGGGAATTTCTCAACTAGCTGAGGAACTACCAACTTCTCAAGAAGAATTCTGCTCCATGGAGTTTGTGATGTACCGACAGAAATAAGTCAGACTGTAGAGGTTCATATGTTTCACACCTGTGCAATTTCAGATCACTTACCGATTGAAACAACTTGCGCTGTAGAGATGGGTATGATTTAAGTTGATTAGCTGTGATTCTGTTTGCCAGCTGAGGTCTTTGTCCTAATGCACTGCATGGTGCATCAAGCAGAATTCTGTCAAATGATTCTTGTCTAAATGGTGGTCCTTGAGGTACTGACTTATGTTGTTCTTGTGGGTCTTGTGGCCCTGTCATTATGTGAACACTTTTTGTGGAATCATACACAAAAGCGTGCACACTGCGGAGTGAGAATTGTTGACAGCGTTTCACAATATTGTTCACTTTAGATTCTGTCTTATCCAGAGCTATGATGACACCCTACAAAGGTTTATTCAAAAATATACATGAAAAAATCACAACACAAAAACATAATATTAACACTTCATTAACACATTTTATATAATTTTAAGGTTTCATATCAACTAAATTAAATTAATTTTCTTGGTTGAATAGGCTCACTGATATGGACTCAAATCTGATATTAAGGACACTGTCTCTGTTTCCATTGTCAGATGCTGATATGATATAATTGATCAGTCTCTACTGATGGGAACAAAGACAAGCCTCCAAGACACAAACGTTTTACTCCGCATTAATATGGTTGATCAAATGAGATGACTAATTGTACCAGCACACTACCTGATCTCCCATAAGCATTGCTAAGTGCGTAGTTTTGTTCCCTGGGGCGGCACACATATCAAGGATGACCTCATTCTCTAGAGGACTCAGCACATGGCCACACAGAATTGAGGGTAGGTTCTGCAGTAAAGCTAAGTTAGGAGACAAACAATCTGCTCCTATCACTGGGCAGCCAGACACTGTAGCTATCATTTCAATTGCAACTCCACTGCAATAACAAAAATTGGTTTTAATGTTTCAGTCATTTCTATATTAACACATCACTAATTACATACTATGGAGTGTATCTTTAATCCTTCCCAAGCAGTTTGTTTCACAGGAGCTTTCATCACATATGAAGCCTGCATCTGTCAGGGATTTTCAGTCTGTTTTTCCCCTGCAGTTCACTTTACTTCATAACACAGTCCTGAAACGCTGACCTCTAGCTGCTACGCATGCTGTGCACCTTGTGAAAATATTTCTTGATGCAAGATAAAGCTCATCTTGAAACACAAACTTATCTCTGAATATTTCCATTTGATTCTTGCAATTAAAGTGGATTGTCCAATGTTTTCTCTTCCACAGGTAATTCCCCCAGTAACTGTGTCAGGATCAATTTAACATAATGGTCAGAATTTGTTTCCGCAAAAAACCTGACATTTGTTCCACGACACATGTAATTTCTTGATGTGGGACATCCCACTGAATTTTAATACAAGGATACAGCCAATGGAAAGCAGCCAAACACAACTGTTTATTAACCTTTTGTATGTTAAATGCTGTGGGGATATTTACTGTTACTACATTCCACTGCATTAGGTGCAGAAGTGATAGTAATTATCCACTCACACTGGTTTTAAGTCTTTGGCATACAAATGCTTGCGCTCCATATGCACGATACCATTCCCAAGGAAGATTTTGGAACCTTGTGTGTAGTGTTTCTGAAAACCCTTCTTGCACTGACCTACTATGTCCGCAAAGACACTCACAGTATCTCCACAGTGGACACCTGAAATTATAAGTGTATCAGTACACTATGTTATGCTGCAAGTAACAGATCAGAATGTTTGATAAAGCCAAATTGTGAGTTCAATTGTACCTTCACTGTTAATCATTTTCTTAAGGAACTCGGGGCCCACACTTAACACAAATAATTGTAACATATAAAGTCTGGCAAATAACTGGAGTAACCAGTCTTTCATGAGAATGGCATGTACCTTGCACATGTATTGTGACTCTACCTTCACATGCCATTTCAATCATGCCTGAAAACATGGTTCAAAATGGTGGTGACTATGTAGATTACTGTCTACCAGAATATGACAATGTGTTGTCTGGCAAAGGTGGACTAATGTTTCAAAGGAACCTCCTGCTGCCATTGTCTACATTTACAATGGAGGCATTAGGTTCTTGTGAACTTTGGTAACATTCTACACAACCATGCAGCATTACAGCCCACAGTACAATAATCTTCAGTGTTTAGAACTACCTGAAAGTTCTTCTCAGTATTATGACATTGTTCTGAATGTCATGTAATTCAAAATGATAGTCCAATAAAATACCTAGTTTTGAGAATATGAACCAGTCACACAGTGCCATATCAGGAGTGTCTTAACACTGACATATGTTTTTTGGCCAAAAACATTTACCCAAAAGTGCTGTGTAAAGAGGTACACTGGCATGAAGCCTGCTCGTCTGGCAAGAGACATGGTCCTTACTAACGAATGAACTATGTATCCCTTCTGTAACTTTAAGGTAGAGTGTGTTGGTAATTAATTCTTTTGATATGTGAAAACAGACCAGGCTGATTTTTGTCTTCTATTCTGACATTCATGCTTTCTTTGGTCTCAGAGACCGACACTTTGTTTCTGGGTCATATTGGAAAACTCGAGTTTTTCTTTCCAACTTAGGACCGCTCCTGAATTTGTCAGACAGGTGGATCTTTCTTTGCCTGAAGCACTTTCTATGATACCTTGAAATCACTTATTCCACAGTAAACTGTTCTAGATTTGGTGTAACATTCTATAAATGTCTCAGTAAAAGCTTTATGTTAATAATACAGTCTAACAATTTCTTATTCATGTTTCTTAGTACCAAGCACAACTCTGTGTCATTAAAACAAAGATAATTTTCTGATACTCCACACAATAAACTTACTTTCAATCAAATGTGGACTTGTCACTTTCTGGGTAATAAATGTTCTGGATTGGCATAAATCATAGAGACAGATCAAGTTTTTTTAAGTAATGAAAACTACCTTTTTTTAACTAATGAAAAATATAATATGTTGGATGGTTCCCAAGTTATATAAGGATGTATGAACTACGAGGACATGTAACATGAAATAATGTGATATTATTATGCATGGTTAAGCAGAAAAGGCAGATGAGTCAGACACTCCTCTTGTCAAGACAGGTCACCAATAACACATGAGTTCCCTTTACAGCTGCAATTTTTGCAGAACTCATATACAGTTGTGTTTCACATTACATATGCTAATGATACACTCCTCATTGTGATCTTTTACAGTCCTACAAAAGAAAAAAAGAAAAGTAGATGGCACCTGTTGGCATGCCCATTATTCCTGGAGCAAACACGTGAGCTCCTCTTAATACTGCTGCACCACAGGTAGCATCAACAATAATTTCTCTTTCTTGTGGCTTTAAATTGGTTTCATCCAAACTGCCTATTATAACAGTATCTGGTAACTTCGGATGAACTGTCACATTGAAAACGGCCAGGGATCTTCCTTGAGTTGCTGCTTGCTGTCAATATTTATAGGTTTTCTTATAAAGACAGACTCAATAAATATATGATGTAAATATAATTCATCACAATCTGCACGACTGACTGTTCTGAAAGCATGTGAGATTAAAGAAGCCATAATTTTACAAATAAATGCGTTCAAAACGTCTGCAGAAAACATCTATATCAAACCTTAATGAGGCGACTTGCAATTAGCTCACACACTTCCTGTGCAGTGGTCACAAGAGTATTCACCCGGAACGTTGTAAACCTTGGTGCCGTACATAACCATGACAGGAGATTTTCTATTTGAGACCCACTGTATTCTTCCTAACAAAAAAATTCACAAATTATTTCAAAGCTGTTACTTGTGCGTAAAACAGCACATTCTGCTTTTCATGTAACAATGTCCGTTCGTAAACACACATAACCTATACTGGACTCACATTCACCGAATTTTCCGGTAATTCCTGTTTTAAAAACAATTCAACTTCCAAATTATTCATAAAACGTGTCATTGTTGTCTTTTTTTGAAACAAAATGCAGGTTTCTTATCTACGTGCATAAATACGAAAATCGACGTACACCGACACTTCCCTCAAACTATACCATTTGTGCTTGCCCCAAACCTCCTGCACCGTTCCATCACGAATCATCCATGCCACGTACCTCAGCTTAATACCACCGATTAATGCGTCTCACAGATTGGTAACTCCGCAGAAACGTAAGTTTGCAGCCACGAAACCGGCTTGGACGTTGTCATGCAACAAGCATGACTCTGCTGGTGTTTAGCTTATGGAACTGTGTAACATGACATCGGTAACGTTGCCTCCTCCCCCCCCCCCCCCCCAACGGGCCAGTGACCGCGCTGTTTAAACGCAGAATTGAAGGCACTGTAATGAAAAATATGCCCCAAGGTTCAAACATACAAGGCATGCATAGACGCCCAACATCTGCCAAGTTTTCCGGTGCTTAGGAAGTGTTTGCCGCCATTCATACAGGCCAAAACAAAACACTTGAGATCAATGATAACACGCATGCATATTTATTATTGAATGCTGCCATATGCTGCAGGGTTACCATATATCCATCACACCAAGAACTGATATTTACCACTTACTAACCATAAAAAAGAGGACATATTGTATTTTCATACAGGTGTATAAAAAGCATAAAAATTACAACACAGACTTCTTAATGTGTCAATTTCCCGGCTGACCTGGCGGGAGCATGTAAACAACATGGTGAAGACTCAAAATTCGTGGGCCTGTAAAAGGTCTTTTGGTACGGTGTGAGGCCTGCGACCCAGAGTTGTTTATTGGCTCTACACTTCCATCATTAGGCTATCCATCACCTTTGCATCCTTTGTATGGTGGACTGGATGTCAGACATCCAGTGCCAACAAGCAGCTAAGTAAAGTCCACATACTTGCTTGTCTGGGGATAACCGGCGCTATGCGCACTACGCCAAAGAGCGCCATGGAGGCACTCACTTGTCTCCTGCCACTTGATTTAGTAGTGGAGGGCGAGGCAAGGGTGGCTGCGCATCAGCTCTGGAGTCTAGCGGGGGTGGTCTTACCTACACCCTGATCATGGTCATAGTACCATATTAAAGTGGCTTCAGAAATCGGATCCCATATTTAGTATGGGGAATGACATTATGAGGCCAGCATATAATTTTGAACCCAAATATAGAGCTACTCTACTGACTAGAGAAGAATGGACAAAAGGAACTGGGCCCCCACCTGTGGTTAAAGCGCTCATCTGGTTTACAGACAGGTCCAAAATGAAGAATGGGAGGATGGGGGCCGGTGTCTGGGCAATCCGAGGGCAGGAGGCTCAGCATTTCTCTAGGAAAATATGTTACTGTCCTCCAGGCCGAGATTTATGCTATCTTGGCCTGTGTTTATGAAATTCAAAACACAGCCAGATCAGAGAAACACATAAGTATCTGCTCTGATAGTCAAGCAGCCTTGGAAGTGTTACAGGCCGTGAAAACGTCTCCTTTGGTACGACAGTACCAAAAGGCGTTAGATGACATCTCCACTTACCACTCTGTGGGACTCTTTTGGGTCCCTGGACATTCAGCGATATGTGGAAATGAAACTGCCAATGAGCTCGCAGAGGGCTCTGCTCACCACTTTGTGGGACCAGAGCCAGCTGTGGGGGGTCTCAAGGCAGTGCATAAGAAGAAAAATTCAGCGCTGGATGAATAGACAGTACTTGGTACGATGGCGGGGATTGGTTGGCACTGTAAGACATGCTCAAGAGTTGATGTCGGGGCCCTAATACTGCGGCCAGGACCACGCTAATGTCCTTTAACCTTTTAAAGCCTAGCAGTCACTTTACATACCACCAGGTTTAACATTAAAAAATTCTACGTGGTGCCCACATTGCGTTTATGTGTTTTGTACAGATCTCAGAACAAACAGCAACTTTTGCCTTATAAAACATTAAGAGATTGGTTTTTATAACCGAAGTGGAGAGTGTTTACAGTGCGGTACGCACTGAGTCCTTATATAAAACAGATATGCTTCGTCTTTAAAGGGTTAATAGGGCACAATCCAGGGTTGTTATTGGCCTCCTTACTGGGCATAATACCCTGAGAAGACATCTCCACATAATGGGGCTGGCAGATAGTCCCTTGTGTAGGAAATGTGGGGCCAGAGAGGAAACCTCAGCCCATGTACTGTGTGCATGTGAAGCCTTGGCAACACTCAGACATATCTATCTGGGATCCTTTTTCTTGGGCCCTGAGAATGTGAGAGATCTGAGTCTAAGGGCCATCTGGAACTTCTTTAGGAAGACAGGGCTCTTGTGACTTGGATCTAAGGTGGGGGCACAAAGGGCCTGTGAANCCCCCCCCCCCCCCCCCCCCCCCCCCCCCCCCCCCCCCCCCCCCCCCCCCCCCCCCCCCCCCCCCCCCCCCCCCCCCCCCGCAGCTGCAGCTTCGCAGCCCTACTTAGCTTGTGCACTTGCAATCCAGTGAGTTTTATAAGCATGAAGAACAAAGTACTTATTTGCCCTACCTTGGCTCCTATTACAGGGACTTCCTTGAAAATTCGTACCCGAGTCAAAACCTACATTACTTACATGTGTTCGGAATGTCTATGCACTTGGTTGAGAATTAAGGGCACTTTACATAAGAAACGAACTCATTCACTCGCATCTCAGCTCCTATTAGAGGGGCTTTCTTCAACATTCATATCGTGGACATTCCACGTATTGCCTATACATATTCTAAGTTTTGTTTTGATTAGCCAAGAATTAAGGGCACTTAACATGCAAGACATAAATACTTATTCGACCATATCTCAGATCCTATTTGATGGATTTTATTGACAATTCATATCCGGGACACCATGAACGTTTACTATATGTTTGTAGGTTTCGCTGCAATATGTCAAGAATTAAGGGCACTCAACACATACACCACAGCACTTATTTGCCTGTTCCTCTGGTCCTATCAGAGGGATTTCCTTCAACTGCACCGGCACTTACTGAACAATAACACCTGTTATTTTGGCTAATGCACATCACTGCTTATCTGCAAAAATACAATTTCTGCATGAGGAAATGCACTGCCTATGAATTTCTTGAAACCACCCACAATATCTCCTTACTGTTACTCAGTCTATAGAAAACATGCTCTATGACTCTCATTTTATATGGGCTATTTAAAAGTTATGAAACACCACTCTGAATACCCCACAAGTACCAAGACTTTTCCAGGGCCTGTTTTCACTTAGTGCCAAGATCATTCAATGTATGCATTTAAAACATAAGATCTGTATACTTTCTTTTTATCCAGCAATAAACTCGTTGTTCAAAATTTTTCCACTATCTTGTATGCTCTTCTTTCACAATTTTTATGTTACTGTTATCAATTTCTAATGGAATTCAGGGTGAAAATACTGTTGACACATTTTAATACAACTTAAAATTTGAGAGACACAACCTCATGGAATATGGGTGTGATCAACAAGGTGAAGCGTGTGTTTAACACAGCACATTGTAACTGTCCAACAGTTTTACTTCAATTTCAATAAGTTTTTAAGTATTCTATGCACTAAATTCATATGCATTTTGTAAGCATTTCACACTGCATGTGTGTGTGCTGTTTTCATCCTGTGCAGTAATTAATTACTGAACATGTGATCAGCATGGATAGTAAATGCAACTGTCACAGAACATATGTTGCTGTCAATACATGAAAAGCTGGCCATATAAACAAGGTGGCTGCCGCTTCAGTGTTCGTTTGGAGGAAAACACCCTTCTGAAGAAAGCCACATTTCTGTGTCATATTCAAAGACAGTTGTATCAAATCAAGACACAGTATTCAAAGTCTGTAGGTAAACAGCTGAGCTAGAAAAAGATAAAAACAGCAATATATGGGAAGTCAAAATCAGTACTACAGAACAGTTCCAGCAAAACAGACTTTTCACCTATCAGTTGTGTGTAAAGAAATATGTCTTAGGTTCAAGAATGTGTCAACATCACCGAAGAAGGCAAGATTTAAAATCTGGTTTCATGGTAAAAATATATCATTTAATGCAGAATTTATATCAGATAATATTGTAATAAAATGAACGTTAGGTTCCACACTCAATTTGAAAATAACAACATATTTTTAAGACATTTTCCCACTTAATAAACCAGTTGTTGAATTTTTTCTGAAACAGAATAAGACAACTAATCCATGAAAACTGAAAAATAACTGTATCACAGAATACAATGT
The DNA here is from genome assembly GCA_013340265.1 of Coptotermes formosanus. NCBI lineage: Eukaryota > Metazoa > Arthropoda > Insecta > Blattodea > Rhinotermitidae > Coptotermes > Coptotermes formosanus. The sequence goes on along the minus strand of BLKM01011693.1, from coordinate 908,213 downwards.
AGCAAATGGTATCTGGATGCAAAACATAAAATGCTGCAAATCCAGAAACAGCAAATTAAACTGGAGAGAAGAAATGACTGACTAGGAAGTATCTCACATCAGATGGTAAAATATCTCTGATTACCTTTCTGGCTGTTAAACTATGAGAAACAGGCATATGCAGTGGTCTTGGCCCTTGTTCGTTTATCTTGCATTATGTGTGTGTTACAGATATGTTGCACAGATAAGTCTTATCAACATCCAATGGAATGGTATAATCAAAGTGCATTATTAAATTACTCCTTCACCTCTGCAAATTACTTTATTAATTAGTTGCAGAATATTCCCTGCAAGGAACTACATAACTCCTGAGTCCAAGATGCGGATCAGTTCATTCTTCACATACTGTTTTACTGGTTCTCACTTCATCATAACGAATGAATTACACAGGTACAATTGCATTATAATACGTACATATGCAGTCAATTCTGCAAAGCGGATGTATTTAGTTCCGGTGCATCCTTTTTTGCAATTCCTGACAGCAGCTTTTTGATTTCAGCAATAGCTTTTCCAGGATTCAAGCCCTAATAAATATAATTAAACAACAATATAAAAACAGAAACATACAATCCTGTCTCCATATAGTCACTTCTGCTAGTACATGTGCATCATTAACTGGAATTGGCTACAACACAATTGATAAAAAGATGAATGCTGTTGGTATAACACAAACTTTTGCATACTTGTGTTGGCTTTTACGTGAATTCAGTGGTCAGTGTAAAGATATCATGCCCTCTTTCTTCTGTAACTCCTATTATTTTTATTACGTCACATGATTTTCTACAGCATGGAATTTCACAAGAACATTAGCTATTGTGTTATAGCACACTGACCATGTTTGTATGCTAGAATAATGTACAGTCCCACCAAATTAATTCTCTGGAGAGCAAAGTGTGGACAGAAAACCCACATGTGTGAGTACACTATTGTCAGCCAACTATGAACTGCAATGGATATCTGCTGACATGTGGACCACTCATGGTCACATTCATGATTCATGTCCCATTGCAGTGTAGGACAATTATGAGTGCATACAATCACCGGAACCTAAAGACTTCACAGATTTATTCCAGTCAGTTCAAACAGATTAAACACAGAAATACACTCAATGCTTTGTATGTGTAAGGAAGAAAATATAACATCAGTACCAAACGTGATGGATTATAAGAATATTACAGAATTTGTTGCATGCCATTTTGTATCATATACCATACAGCACAGAAGAAGAAAGACTGGGAAAATAATGTTCATACACCCTAATGGGCCAGCACTATCACACAGACACTACAAGATCAGAAGTCTTGCAAAATTTCCTAGGCATGACACCTTGATGAATGTTTATTTGTGCACTGCTACACAAAGAACGTGCACAATCATGGTTACAAAGAATGACAAAATAAATGAAACATTCTTCCTTTCATTAATAGATAAGTTTGGTGTCAGAATACTTAAATACATACAGTTCTTTCTAAAATATGACAACAATACATGGTTAAATTTATGTACAGAACAAAATTCTACAATACACTCTTTTTTAAAACTTCAAGCCCAATGAGTATTTTTAATGACTTTGAACTTGTCTGAACTTGGCATTCAGCCATCCACCAAAGAGCAGGTATGTGATGGAAGTCTGGCGGATGAATTAGGGATGTGACTTGTAGCAGTTTGGAGCAGAGTACACTACCATGCATTCAATAACTGAAACCCTTCCCATCAGCACATCATTATTCAATTTGGGTTGCTGGAACATTATGGAGATCTGTACAAATGTGAATAGCGATAGGGTAGCGACCACGACCATGCAGATCAGGCAGAACAGATCATTCAGTCAGCCGCGCCTGAACTACAGAAAGGATGGTCCACAGCATACACGGTTCCCTGACTCCACCAAGACGAATAAATGCTTACTTTGATATTACTAGTAGACATACCTAACTTTCCTTGAAGTTGCATGCATAATATTTTTGTGGTCTAATTAAATGATAAGAAACAGGGGATGGAATTCAGAATTCAATGTATAATTGGAGATTAAGTTTGATCGAGACCAATGGTCTCAGTTTAGAAGCTGTGCTTCAATCACTGGTATAAAAATCTAAACAAATAAGTCAACAGACAGAAAATAAATAAATAAATAAATAAAGAAAGAAAGAAAGAAAGAAAGAAAGAAAGAACGAAAGAAAGAAAGAAAGAAAGAAAGAAAGAAAGAAAGAAAGAAAGAAAGAAAGAAGGAAGGAAGGAAAGAAAGAAAGAATAACTACAGAAATAACTTGTCTTACTGTCTTGCCAGAGATCATGTCAGTCACATGGAATCTATCAGAACTGACTACATACATGAAAAAGGTTTCCTAAATTACAGAAGCACCGGGCACCCAAACGAAAGCTGGGAAGCACTCTTTGCAGAACTTGCTACCACCATGGAGGTTCAGTACTGTTTTAACGCCAAAACAACCAGGAGATGATTCCTGGCTAGTTCCAAGCATGATGTCCAATTGCACAGTTTAGTATTAGCCTTAAATATAGCCGACTCACAGCTCTGGCGTTGTAAGACTGAACACACTGGTTATCTGTGAGGCATATGCCAGTGTGAACCACCTCCCCTTTTACCCAAAATATTTATTGATTATGTTTCAGTTCATGGGTTTACACACATATAAAATTTCATCACAATATGTTCAGCCAGCAGACCATTTAGATGAAAAGCACATGATTCTGAACCATGTAGTACTTTTCGCTAGTCCTGAATATTGTTCCATTTAATTTGTTAAGAAATTAAGGCTGTGAATATTTTCTGTATTCACCACATACCCAGCTTTTAATGACATTAATGCAAATGATGTCATGGTGATATAGAGAAAGAAAGTGTGCAGAATTTCAGAAAATGGAATAAAGATTCAGTACTTGCCTTGGAATATTAATGTAAGGAGGCCTACATAACAACTGTCCAGTGAAGGGTTCAACAGTGCTTGTTTATATTTACCTTATACACCATTAAACAGATCAAATATTATAACATCCAGAAAAACGTCTCTGATTCAAAACGTAATTCAGAGTACTGCAAAACTTTCTACAGGTACCGGAGTGGGGGGGGGGGGGGGGGGGGGGGGGGGGGGGGGGGGGGGGGGGGGGGGGGGGGGGGGGGGGGGGGGGGGGGGGGGGGGGGGGGGGGGGGGGNTCGGGGGGGCCCCCCCCCCCCCCCCCCCCCCCCGAAAAAACTGAAGCATCAGCTTTTCTACATATACACACATTATGCAATACAGACCTTGGGGCAAGTTCGAGTGCAGTTCATTATGGTGTGACAACGATACACAGAAAACGGGTCTTTCAGCATGCCCAACCTCTCCTCCGTTGCTTCATCACGAGAGTCAATGATCCAGCGATAAGCCTGAAAAACAAAAGTTCCATCCTTGTTTCAGCCAACTCATCATCAGTTCTCAACTTTCTTATCCAAAACCTCCAGTTCAAAAAATATGTATTTGTTAAAACATTATTTATCAGTCCATTACTCATCAACTGCTGGGAGAGATCGTAAGATGGAAAGTTATAGGCATGTATGTACGTACCCACCTGCGCGTGCGCGCACACACACACACACCCACACACTTCATTTCCAGGCAAAACCTTGGGGATTTGTTTCCACTCCACTTGAATAAACTGTTATACAATTTCTTCACTATTGCTATCTCATGTAAGCAACACACTCAATGGAGTCAACTTTTCTTCTTCCTTTTACAATAATTACTCCATTTACAAGCAGGGCTTACCTGCATGAGAACTGCTGGTCCTAGGTACTTGTCTCCATTCCACCAGTAAGATGGGCAAGATGTGCTACAGCATGCACAGAGGATACACTCATACAGACCATCCTAAAACAATACAATCAAGCAACCAATGTCTATAAGGTTTAAGAATGTTATGCAGCTTGGTGACTGTTCTTTCAACTACTTAATTATAGCACTGGTCTTATAGCAGATTTTTGCACAGACAGAGAACCTTCAGGTTAGTTATATATTCTGATAGTTTCTGTTGGATGTTCCCAAGCATACAAGCTAGTTTTGTAACAGCTTATACTGGGTGTTCAATATTCTGAATTCAAGTAAAGAGATAATTCTGGGTCTCTGAAAAAGACTACAATAAGACAGAACACACGAGAGATTTTTCATCCAATTAAACCGAAGTGACGCTAAGGGACATTTAACAAATAGATCTTGACTCATGTATAGATATTCTTAACATGAAACTCTTCAAGCAAGATTTGTAGATAATGACAGAAGTTTTGAATCAGGGCGCAAACTGCGCCATAATTAGCACGTTGAAATGAAAATAAAAAAGAAAACACACGGCAAGATGAAACAGAAAACCAGATACTCTGTGTTTCATCATAAATGATTACCACTGACATGTTCCAACTCTTCTTCTTTGTCAAGTAATTTTTGGTTCAAACAAATCTAGTTTCTACAAACTTCATTCAACAGGAAGTACTAGCTACAACATAAGGTACAAAAATGTTCTTCTATCCGGTGTTGCTGCAACTGGTACCAAAATAATAGCTAGTTTTAAACCAGTGCTGCAGCTCTTAAAACTTGCCAGTTTCTTGCGATCATCAACTGACTGCAGGTACTGCTGATTTGCACTTTTCTTTTCATCCTTACGCTGAAGCCAAGGCTGGATTGAACGATATTGTGTATAGAAATTGTTCATATCAGGAACCAGGTCCTTTATGACATACATATGTGGCAATGGGTAGATCTTGCTGGACTTGCTCAGATTGGTGTCAATCTTGCTGTAATGTAAAAATTCAATACTACAAAATATTCAATTCTGTCTAATATACATTTTTAATCCCTTACGAGTATATATGGGTATGCATGCAGAGTGCAAATGAAAATACAGAACTATATTTCACTTAAAATTTACAGCTATTTACTCACTTAGTTTGTTAATTCATAACACACATCACTAGCATACAGTCTACTACTAACAGGTATGGGTACACAAGAAAGCAGCTTATTAATAATTTATGATATGATCATCTTTGATTTAAAAAAAAATTAAAAATGAAATCTCACACATGGTTAAAATTTGTGTACACTGCTCTTTTAACATGCCCATTTCTTCTGATACAAGCACACAACATCACATTATTTTCATCCTATCCTTATTAAATGAATTACCTTACAATGATGCTCTGTAAGCAATGACATACTATTCTGTAATCAGGACCTTCATGTTGGCAAGACAACTGCCTTTACTTGAAAAATTAAGTAGACAACTCAGAATAAATTAGTAACAACAGTGAAGAGACGAATCTGTTGGCTACAGACATAAAACATTACCATTTGTTCTTCACACAAAGAATATAATGACCAGAATACTTGTACAATTCATGTACAGAGATTACAAAACAAGGGTATTAACATCTGAAGGTAAATAAATCATGTGTCAAGCAATAAAGACCACAATCTGACACGATGAATACACAGACATGTGGCATTTGACAATTTCACAGTGGTGATTACGAACGTAACGGTCATCTAGTACATGACACACTGTAGTCAGGTATGCTGCCCCCATCATTAGGATGTGTGAAGGCAGCAGGATCCTGCAAAATATCCACAAATATCTACCAGACGACACTGTGTTACATTCCAGAAGGTGTTCATTTCATTTCCATAAATCATTTCTAATATTGTATCATTAAGCCAATGCACTTACCTGATGCAAGCCAGAGTGTTCACTCCACCAATGTTCATAGCACATGAACCGCAGATGCCCTCTCGACAAGAACGTCGGAATGTGAGTGTTGGATCCACTTCATTTTTTATTTTAATAAGCGCATCCAATACCATGGGACCACACCTGGAACAGTACCAGTATATGCAGTCAGAAATAAACGTTAATCTTTAATGGATGTTACGGGAAACTGGAATCTGCAGTACTTTGTCACTGGTGTTGACTGGTCCAGATGCAAACATGAATCCTCTTCACTGTCCTGCACGTAATCCAAAAAATCACTACAGTCAGTAAAACACACTTTACACGGTACACTATTTAAATCATAAAAATGTATAACCATTTTAAGAAATAATTCACATCTCTGAAACGCAATACAGCAGCTGCTGATTTATAAATATATAAATATTCTTTCAAAGCGTACGTACCCTGAATTTTCAGTATGTTTCACAGGTTACTATTTCCTTGGAATAGGAAGGGTGATCAACTTCAGAGCATCAAATACCTTACAAATTATGTGTAACGCAGTGAATTCTGACACATGGTCACTCAGATCAGCAACGTGCTGTAGGTCTTGCCATATCAGTGTCATCCCAACTATCTGTGACCTTAAGGTCATTAGACCTACAAAACAGTTGCTAGCTTCTCACCATAAATGCCAATGTTTCATTCTTGCGCTGTCCAGGTGAGATTTTGATGGACAAAGGGGCAATGGACAGGTTTCTCTCCGAGTGCTTCAGTTTTCTCCTTAGTGCATTACCTAAAATAATTACTGCATTACGTGGAAAGTTTAGAATCAATTTACCAGCTACTCATTTTCAAAATTGTTATTGTTCATATGGCCATGACAAGGCCCTTCTGTACAACCAGCCTTGTTTATTAGTTCTGCACAAGGAAGGAAAATACTCGTGGCCCCCCCTCATGCAGTTAAATTAGCCTCTTTTATTTCACATATGCCACAGTTCCTACCACTTTGCCAATACTTTCTGAATGTTGGGTTCTCATCAACCCACTTCATTTTCACAAAACATGTTTACCTCCCACCAACAATATCTGCCCTCTCAATCAACATCTTACCTCCTAACTGGTTCTACCTTACTTGAAATCCCATGTCTTTCAGAATTCTGCAGAAAATTTGTTTCACCCCACACAAAATGTATTTCTTCCTTAATGACTGGCAACAGTTCTGGTATGATTGGCACTTTCTCTCCCCCAAGTTGTTGTTGAAAGCATCCAAACATGCAACATTACGAGCTGTCGTTCTTCTCTTTCCTGGCAATTTCAGACAGCTATCGAGACTTCTCTCCACTCTTCTTTCATGTTACTGCGTAATTTCTTTACACTGCTGCTCTTTCTGTTAGTTCCCTAGTGGCAACAACAAAGTTTCTGCCTTCTTCACTCATCACATTTCTTTATAGTTGTGACTACCGTGGATTGTGTTCCATCTTCTGGTTGGCCACAAGACAGAACACAGTACACTACTGCACTATGCACAGGACACTGATGTCTAACACACATTTACAGATGCACAAATCTGTAGCAGATGTACTACAATTGACACAAACCATTTCACACAGAATCAGAAATAATACAGGCTTTAGGTCAGCTTAATGAAGTAATAGCAAATTTAGACCTAAATGTTACATCTACTTGCCTGCTTACTCTCACCCTACAAGAAATTACAGACCCCTCCAATGTGGCCATAAATACCATACATACATACATACAGAGTATACACAAAAGAATGGTGTGGTTTCAAAAGTTAACAAGAAATTTATTTCTCACCTTACATGGGCACAACGTACACCATCAGCAGCAGCAACTGTCTAAGTTTCTCATGCGTTAATCACAATCCTTCAATGTGTGCACCCTGGGTCACATCACACACATCCACACGGTAATCAAATTCATCCCAGACTCGGTGTAGCATGTCCGCTGTAATGGTCTGCAGTGCATGTGTTATCCAATCACGAAGTTCCCTGAGGGACATGGGCAATGGTGGTACGTAAACGCTATCTTTAACGCTGTTTATGTACCACCATTGCCCATGTCCCTCAAGGAACTTCATGATCGGATAACGCGTGCACTGCAGACCATTACAGTGGACATGCTACACTGAGTCTGGGATGAATTTGATTACCATGCGGATGTGTGTCGTGTAACCCAGGGTGCACACACTGAAGGATTGTGATTAATGCATGAGAAACTTGGACTGTTGCCGTTGCTGACAGTGTACGTTGTGCCCGTGTAAGGTGAGAAATAAATTTCTTGTTAACTTTTGAAACCGCACTATTCTTTTGTGTATACCCTGTACATACAGACAGCAGAATTTAATTAAATATGCTGTCAGTTGCCATGTTTATCTAAAATCACTGATAGCCGAGTACGAGTAAGGAGCATTTGTGGAATAATAAAAATATGGAAAAACCACAGTATTCAGAGAAAAACCTGTCCCAGTGCCAACCTGTCCACCGTAAGTCCTACATGAACTGGTATGGTATCAGAACTGCCTTTGCAGGTGGACACCAGCAACTAACTGAGACATGGCACTGCCTAAATTCAAAGTGAAAAACTACTTGGTAGACTTTGGAATAAACAGGAAAATAATAGTAAAATGGATCTCAAAATATGGTGGGAATACGTAGACTGAGTTCCTTTGGCTCAGGATAGGGTCCAGCACGAACTTCTGTACACTTTTTAAGGTTCATGAACAATCTGAACTTCAAACTGTTCATACGTCCTTAATGTTGGATATAATAATACACAAAGTGCTGTTAATTCTCACGTGTTCAGATCTACAGAGTACTGCTGCATCTGAGGTTTTTCCTCAGGTTTATCTGGATTCCATCGGTAAATGTCAAACTTCTTGAGCCTCTGACCAGCTTCAGCTGCAACAGCTGCAGATATATGGATCTTGCGTACCTAAACAATACAGTCAGAATCAGACACTCAGGATGATATACCTTTGAAGTTACCCTTACAACCTCATCTTGATAATACACATATAGAACCAAACCCTAAAGTTGAGGCATTACAAAGCATCAAAACAGTTCACATACACAAACCTGAACCTCAACTTTATCACCTCACAGATAACCGCGGCTATTAAACCGGTTCACACTTGCGGTGTATTCTGTTAAATTTATGTATGTTGGCAACAGCCTGGGCCGTCCTTTGAAGGAAAATAAGTGCGTAATAAAGTACGTACACTACTACGCACTAGTGCACCCTCCTTATGTTCCTGACACAGGTCCTAGATTCACGCCCTACACTTTCAGACTATTTCCATTAACAGAATACTTCTATGTCACAGTTACAGAAACGGCGTAAATCCATAACTGGTCATTGGATTGCACATATATACCACGAATAATGGTAAATATGTAACGTAAGTAAAAGCTGTTGCATTTTCTGCACTTTCAAATCCGAGCTTCAAATCATTTACCTGACCAAACGTCCTTTTACTAATTCTTAATACAAACAACTCCCTCGCCATTTTTATCTTGTTACGTCATCAAGGACCCCCAAACTTGGACTGCATCCTGACATCACGGATGACCTACGAGAGGCTCGATGGCAGCGGTTAAAACGCGCGCAACAGTAAAACGTTGTGGCATGCCGCTACGTTGATACACCAAGTGACCTTCTTGTCTCATGTACCAATTACACGCCGGGATCCTCTAGTCAGTGTCATGACTATGGTAGGGGCTGCCTAGTAGTTAACGAGCTCTACGACTAAGCCACGGAAGCCGGTGGGGCCTTAATTGGCCCGGGCGATCCCATGTTCGATGTTGGGCAGGGCTAACATATTTTTCTCTTCTCCACATGTCCACACCAGCTCTTCGGTCCACCAAGCCTCCTGTACAATGGGTGCGGGGGGTTCTTTAGCCTGCGGTAAAGCTGCTCTGACATGTGGTTGACCACTCACCTCCATGCCATGTCAGGGCTAAAAATGAAGCCATACCCCCTCCCAACCAAAATCTTTATTGTGTGAAGACAGACTAAAGAAACCAGACATGAGAAATATGAAAGTTCATATTTTAATGCTACATAAAGATAATTATGGCTTGTACAATTTGTGAGAGCTCACAAATTTAACATATATATATATATATGCATTTTATTTTGAGTTCTAAAGTCGTGTATTTAAATGCCAAACGATGGTCAGTGCAACCGGAACATGTAGCATACATTGACAAAACTAGTACAGCTTTTTATGGTTGATGTAAGTATATATGTCAATTTTAATACTCAATTATGAATGCTACTTACTATCACAAACCACTGTCCCCATCGCAACAAAAAATGTAACTGGTTTACTGTGGAATCCTAGTTGATGTTCCTCAGTATAATGTTCCCTGTTACTTAACATTCAACTTCAGTGACCCCAAACATTACATGTTCTTTGGGGTTTTCTCAAATGTTCAAATTCATTCACTGATTGCCAAAGAAGTCTTACACGGTGGCTTCAAAACAATTATGTGTAGCTGTTTGCCATCATCATATACAAAATACCTGTTGTTCTGGTGTAATAAACACACATCATGTGGAAAGCATTCATCATCATACTATCACTGCCTGCTTGGTATATGTTTTATTTCATTCCAAAGATATGAGCAACTGACTCAAGACAGGATCCTATCCATAACAGGTACTGTTGTATATAATCTAAAGACTTCATGGCGACTGAATTCAGAGATAGTTCCCAAAATGTTTATTCACCGTTCATCTGATGCCACTGCTAGCCCAATAAAGTTTTACTGGTGGTACTGTCGTGTAAACCTTTTGAATTCTTATCCCATGGTTAGAGGATTACACTGTACAGGGAGTGAGGTATACAAATAATTGGTGTAGTGATCAAGGCTCACATGGGTAATCATAGTTTGCAGGTGATGCAAGTTACCACACTCAGTTTGTAACATACCAATTTTTATTTTCAATTCTCAGCTTCCACTTTCATCTTTGCCTGGTATAGCACCACATTTCTTTATGAGTGATACATGCAATAATACATGAATCTTAGCAAAGTAAAAACTTCAGTATCACACAGCAGTAAGGACTACTGTTATTCAATTGAGAAGTTTGTACGGTATAGTCTTTGTGTATAGAAACACAACAATGGATAAATGTCTAATGTTTTAGTAGCAGTGGTAGTTGTAGAAATGATAATTGTAACAACATATATCTATGGTAAAAGTACACCTCCTTCACCCATATTATTATCCTAAGGCAGTTGTGTTCTCAGAAGTAACAGAGAATAGAGAAGGAAAAAAAAAAATATAAACCCCATATTTCATACCAAATATTTAGGTGAAAAAAAATGAATCCTCTTTTAAAAATCTGGATGTTACTTCAGTCAAGGCACAAACTTGCATGTTTTTGTGTCCCTGCCTGCAATAATCATAGTAACGATTAAAAATACAGAAATCCTACTGACAAAAAGCATAACATAACACAGCAATCTTATGAATGCATGTAATCTCTTCATCGCATTTGATGCAAGAATTAACAAGGGTTTGTTTCATCTGACCACATACTATATAAAGAGAACTCTGTTAACAAATAAGTTATAACTCATCATAATCACGGATTTCTCACTGCACTTTGCAGTCCTGGTCAGAGGACAGGACTCGTAACAACAAAGCCAGTGTGACTTATGCTTGTAGCTCACAAATGCTCAATACAGTCATGGGCAGAACTGGAAAATTTTAAATTCTCATTTTAGTTTAGCAACCAGACGTAGGCAATTGTAGAAAAGTGACTGATTTCTGATACAAAATCTTGGGCTGGCAACAGTATATTACTTCACATACTACTACATATACATACAACAAGTTGAACCAGTTTCACCACACACACTTGTTCAACTTGATGACTAAGATACTGACCACCATCCGCACATATATGCACAAGAACAGGCTCTTCCATATTTACGATATGACTAGGCCTCATTCAACACATCTGATAAGCAAAAGGCCATCTGTGCGGAAGCCATAAAATTTTTCGTTTAGTCTACATATAGATATGTAAGTACTGTGATCACTTAGCCAAAGTATATCGCAGCTTTCCACTTTTTGAGCCACCAGGATGTTCTCACAAAAACTGCAAATGAAAGAATATGTAACCAGATTCAACTGTCGATGTATATGGGGGAAAACAGGAAGCTGTAGCTATCATTCCTGCAAAATTATATGCTGAACTATGTTTAGAGAACTAACGTGACAGAAACCACTGCCCAGATCTGGAAATATGGTACCCGTCATGGCTCAATAACCATTTCATTCCATCCACAAATGTGGATGGAAATGTTTGTCTAAATAAATAGGGCAGAGGTACAGTTGGGAGATAAGGGAAGACCTTTGAATTAACATCCAATCAGCAAATACCAAGTCTCGGAGTCCAGAAATATCAGGCCAGGGTCGTTAATGCAGCAGTCAGTGAAGGACAGGGAAGCCACCCGAACAATGTATAATTTACCAACATTCCTCCTACTATTCCCTAATTCAATTTACACATTCTTGTGGAGGAGATTGGTCACTCTAAAAAAAATGATCTCACTGTATTAACAATATTACAAATTACGTTTCCCTTTAATTAATTACGTACTCTCTTGAGTTCTTTTATCACTTGAATACTGAATTCTTTCAAACTGTTCTGATAATGTATCACTTAATGTTCTATAGCCAGCTATCACTACATAAATGTTATCTATCTTTTCCACTGTGATTATATCTCAAGATACTACAGTGAAGCCCAATCTGTTGGAAAAGACACATATACACTGTGTACTGAATATCAGAACGTGTTCATGAAATGAATATAAAAGTTTGCAGTTTTGGGCTGCCGTAGTAATAGTTGCCAGTGTAAATCTTCCCAGGGACCAACGTGCTATTCTGTCATTATACTTAACCATTACAGTAAACAAAACTCTCCTAAAGCTTTAATTAGGCCCATGGCAAGCCATTCTCATTCTATGTAATCCCATATTTGTTTAACTACTACAGTAAAGATAATAAAGGTAACTGAACCCAATCTAACTGGTGTATATATAGTGTTAATTCCTACTGAAGCTTCAGTTAAATACCTGAAAATGACTGAATAAAATATGTAAACATGTTCCACCTATGAATATGCCGCAGTTTTCGTTTCAAGTAATGCCTGACTATTGTATCATTTTATCTCCTTCAGTGAAAATGCATGAATGCATAGTAATCCTAAAGTAAAGAACTGTTACCCAACTTAAGTTTGGTAACTTAAAAACCAGCATTACCTTTCTAACAGAAATTCACTACTGAATAAAAATATGTCAACAGAAAATCTGCAACCCATTCTTGGGAAGATGTGAACAAAAGCAGATGGCACACCCTTAACGACGAGCACCCCAGGCACCTGACGGAGCAGGTACACTTTGTGGGGCCTCTCCACCACCTCCAAAAGAGGGAAACTCGGATGTGCTAGCTGTATCAGGGGCACGCTGTTCCCATGGTCCTCCTTTCACCACAAAACCACTAACTCCGCCACCATGGCCCAAGGAGGAACCATCATCTTCACCACGACTGGAACTGGGACGATAACTTTCCCTTAACTCTGCATCATTTACATCCTGCATCTGCAAATACATTTAAAAGACTGAGGAATAACAGAAGAGTGATTATACATAAACATTTAAAAAATATAAAACAAAAATGGCCATATTTAAGGTCAGTACTAAGGGTTACAATGAAACAGGTGTTGTGTTGATGGGCAATTTTTGAACAGGTTAGACTGATTATGTGTTTAGGTACTTTGATGAAAAGAAAAATAAATTGGATAAGAAAGTGAGATGACATTTTCTGCAAGCAATCAGTGCTGTTACAGTTTCCAGCATATTGTGAACTCTAAAGTTGTGAACAGAATATGAAAAACTAAAATACACAAAACAATGCTAAAACCAGTTGTGGTATGTGGCTGTGGAACATGATCCATGAATGGGAAAGATGCAGTAATATTGAAAATGCAGACAGGAGAATTGAGGAATGGGTATGGGTCAGTACCATGTTAAGTGGGTCCCTGTCACCACGGCATGGCGCGTCCTCGGGTTGCGGATGGAGGAAGGGCCTCCAGGTATGGAGGGTAGCTGCGAATACATTGAATAAGCAGTCGCGGACAGCCGACAAGGGGTGGTCCTCCAGCTTGGGGGTTGGGCGAGGTGCTAACAACTCCTCACTGTAAAAAATTATGATGTTACGAAACAGCCTACAAAGCCTCGGACCTGGACCGATTCTTTGGTACGACCCCAGCTACGGAAAAAGGATATGAGTTTTGGAACATGGAATGTGAGGAGCATGTATAGGCCAGGGTCACTTATGACAGTGGCCAGGGAATTAGCTAAGTACAAGTTAGATTTAGTGGGTGTACAGGAGGTTAGGTGGGACAAAGAAGGGACTGTAAGAGCCGGGGAGTATACTTTTTTCTATGGCAAAGGGCAGGAAAATCATCAATTGGGAACAGGTTTTTTTGTGCACCAGAGAATGGTATCAGCAATCAAGAGAGTGGAGTTTGTTAGTGCTAGGATGTCATACATAGTGCTGAGAGGCCGCTGGTGTAATATCATTGTTCTGAATGCGCATGCACCAACGGAAGAGAAGGGTGATGATTCAAAGGACAGCTTCTATGAGGAATTAGAAGGGGTTTTTGATCATTTTCCTAAATACCATATGAAAATTCTGTTAGGAGATTTTAATGCAAAAGTGGGGAGAGAGGATATTTTCAAACCGACTATTGGGAATGAGAGTTTACATCAGGATAGCAACGATAATGGTGTTAGAGTAGTAAACTTTGCCACATCAAAGAATCTAGTTGTTAAGAGCACTATGTTTCCGCACCGAAATATTCATAAATACACCTGGACCTCTCCTGATGGGAAGACTCACAATCAGATCGATCACATATTGATAGATAGGAGACGGCATTCCAGTATACTCGATGTGCGATCTTTCAGGGGAGCTGACTGTGATACTGATCACTATCTGGTGGTTGCGAAAGTTAGGGAAAGACTGGCAGTAAGTAAACAAGCAGCACAGAAGTTTGATGTAGAGAGATTTAATCTCAAGAAGCTAAGTGAACTAGAGGCTAGGAAACAGTATCAGCTTAAGATCTCAAACAGGTTTGCAGCTCTGGAAAACTTAAATGTTAGTGAGGACATGAATAGGGCTTGGGAAAACATTAAAGAGAATATCAAAATCTCAGCTGAAGAGAGTCTAGGTCTACACGAACGGAAGCAGCATAAACCATGGTTTGATGCAGAATGTGCAGAATTTTTAGATAAAAGGAAGCAGGCTAAAATTCAGTGGTTACAGAATCCAAACCAAAATAATGGAGATAATCTGCACAACGTAAGACGTGAAGCTAGTAGACATTTCAGGAACAAAAAGAAGGAATATCTGAAAGCTAAAATTAATGAAATTGAAACAAACAGTAAGAACAAGAATATAAGAGACTTGTATAGGGGTATCAATGAGTTTAAGAGGGGGTACCAGCCTAGAAGTAATGTAGTAAAGGATGAGAAGGGTGACCTGGTTGCAGACTCCCACAGTATTTTGGCTAGGTGGAGGAATCATTTCTCCCAGCTGTTGAATATACACGGGGTTAATGATGTTAGGCAGATTGAAGTACACACAGCAGAGCCACTAGTGCCTGAGCCCAGTGCCTTTGAGGTTGAGATGGCTATTGAAAAACTAAAAAGTCACAAATCACCAGGTATTGATCAGATTCCAGCAGAATTGATTAAAGCAGGGGGTAGGATTATTCGGTCTGAAATCCATAAACTTATTATTTCTATTTGGAATAAGGAGGAATTGCCTGAGGAATGGAAGGAGTCGGTCATTGTGCCTATTTATAAGAAGGGTGATAAGACAGATTGCAATAACTATCGAGGCATATCACTTTTGTCGACTACGTACAAAATTCTATCCAACATCCTTTTGTCAAGGTTAACTCCATATGCAGAGGAAATTATTGGGGATCATCAGTGTGGATTTCGACGTAACAGGTCAACCACTGATCATATATTCAGCATTCGTCAAATACTTGAGAAAAAATGGGAATACAATGAGGCAGTTCATCAGCTATTTATAGACTTCAAGAAAGCCTATGATTCAGTTAGGAGGGAGGTCTTGTATAATATTCTCATTGAGTTCGGTATCCCCATGAAACTAGTAAGGTTAATAAAAATGTGCCTAAGTGAAACATATAGCAGAGTTCGGGTAGGCAAACATCTGTCTGACACGTTCCCTATTAAGAATGGCTTGAAACAAGGAGATGCTCTGTCGCCATTGCTTTTCAACTTTGCTTTAGAATATGCCATTAGGAGGGTTCAGGCAAACCAGGAGGGCTTGAAATTGAATGGTACACATCAGCTTCTGGTTTATGCTGATGATGTTAATATATTGGGCGGAAGCGTACATAGCATAAAGAAAAATGCAGAAGATTTAATTATTGCTAGTAAGGAGATTGGTCTAGAAGTAAATGCTGAGAAAACTAAGTACATGGTCATGTCTCGAAATCAGAATGCACGACACAATCACAACATAAATATAGATAATAAATCCTTTGAAAGGGTGGAAGAATTCAAATATTTGGGAGCAACCCTAACGAATCGAAACTCCATTCATGAAGAAATTAAGAGCAGATTGAAGTCGGGGAATGCTTGCTATCATTCGGTGCAGAATCTTTTGTCTTCGAGGTTGCTATCCAAAAACACAAAGATTAGGGTATACAGAACTATAATTTTACCTGTTGTTCTGTATGGATGCGAAACTTGGTCTCTCACACTGAGGGAGGAACAGAGACTGAGGGTGTTCGAGAATAGGGTGCTGAGGAGGATATTTGGGCCTAAGAGGGACGAGGCGACAGGGGAGTGGAGAAGACTACATAACGAGGAACTTAATGACCTGTACTCATCACCAAATATTGTTCGGGTAATCAAATCGAGAAGACTGAGATGGGCGGGGCATGTGGCACGTATGGGGGAGGAGAGAGGTGCATACCGGATTTTGGTGGGGAGACCCGAGGGAAGGCGACCACTTGGGAGACCCAGGCGTAGATGGGAGGATAATATTAAGATGGACATTCGGGAAGTGGGATGGGAGGACATGAACTGGATTGATCTGGCTCAGGATAGGGACAGGTGGCGGGCTCTTGTGAATGCGGTAATGAACCTTCGGGTTCCATAAAATGCGGGGAATTTCTTGACTAGCTGAGAAACTGTTAGCTTCTCAAGAAGGCCTCTGCTCCATGGAGTTAGTTAGTTAGTTAGTTAGTTAGTTAGTATGGGTCAGTAATTGAGCAAGGATTTTGGAGAATCATACTTACAGACAGATAAATACACAGAATGATGTATGACAGCTGAAAGTGAAGCAACGGAGGCAAAGGGGGAATAATCTAGAAGAATGGGAATCTGGCATACAGGAGACCAATGTTCTCAGCTATTTTACTTTCATAATTTTAAATAGTTACTTTAATCTCAATTTTAAGACATGAAATCCCACAGAAAACCATGATTTCTTGCCACTCAACAAACTCACACTTCATTAAAACAGTCTGAGATATAGTTCATTCTGTCTCAATACACACTTGGTGTGAGGAATAGATTCTTGGCCAGCTCTTGAATAAATTTTGTCACAGAAGGATGAATGCAAAATGTTTTGAACATGCAGGTGTTTACAACCCCACCAGTTTAAACAGACAGTAACACAATGAATCCCTGCAGAAATTCTAGAAGGGATAAGAATGTAAAGCAAAAACATGGTAAAATAACTTACATATTCTTCTTCCAAATTTAAGAGATGTTCTTTGGCATCCAATACATTATCTTCAGCACCAATCACAGTGACAATGTCTGGGTCTGTGTCTGTGCTTCTGGGGAACTTGATATCAACACTAAACTGTTCCATGATTCTGCGTATGTTGCGACCTCGGGCACCAATGAGCCTCGAGTGCACTCGGGCATCAATACGTACCTCCTCCTTCACCATGTCATTCTACAGATAATGAACAGAATTCAAATACAGGCATATTCCAGTACTGCTGGGTACCACTACATGGCTCTGCAACTGGACTTAAAAAAGGTCCCAAATTTTTAATTCTTTAAGCAAACTCTCATATTCCTTGAGAGCTAGTAACATATTTATGCACAAGTATGTTTGAAATAATGCAGTTACTTAGAGGTTTGTATTTACTTGGTATCAGTGGCTCTTAACATGGGGACAGTTACTTCTCAAAGAGTAATTAAAATTAAAATGAATTACATAAACTGTATAGTATACCTGGATATCCAGTTGAATTATTTATGTACTTACATTATCATGTGTACACTGTAATACTTGGAATTTTGCTTGTCAGTGTTTCCCTTAGTATACACTAGTCATATCAGCCACCTGTCTGTCTTTTTGTCGTACGTTATCAGTGGATGTAGACTGTTCACTCCACATGTCTCACTTTCAGTCTATGCTCAAATATTATTATTACATCAGTGAATAGTTTTTTGAGATTTGCTTGCAGATTCTTCCAATGGCATTTCAGTATATCCTGCATTCATGAAGTACCTAGAATTCAACTTACCAGTTCATTTACAATTTTCATGATGTCATCCCTAGCTGCTAGCGTGTTCTGTTCATATCCAGTAACTGTTATGATGTGTTCATCAGGATCTCCCTTCTTCATGAAATTGATCTGCACACCATGATCAGATCGAATTTTGGAGATGACAGCACCTTTCCTCCCGATAATCTTGGGATGGTATTCTGGGTCAACTTCAATCTGAAAAGGATATTTAACATTTCATATAAACTCAAAGTTTTCCCCTCTTAAGTTACCTTGTCCAAAATTATGAACACATGAATCTTACATACTGTTAAAAGATGTACACATTACAGCTATATTCTACATAACACCATTTTCTACAATGTTACTGGTTCCTCAAATTTAGGCTACTAAACAACGTAGTAGTGCTTGGAAATTTTCATTATTTTCTTTATTACTGTTGGTCATGCTATGGCTCAGGTGATTAGCCTCCAGCCTCTTACCATGGAGGCCCAGGTTTGATCTCAGGCCAGTCCACATGACATCTGTGGTGGCACTGGAACAGGTTTTCTGTAAGTCCATGGGTCTTCCTCTGCCAGTATCACTCCACCACTGTTCTACATTTAAATTTAATTCATACCCCTTCAACACTACATAATCTCAACAACTGACAGTATCACTAAGTAAAACACTTCTCTTTCATTGGTTACTAAATCTGCTGTTCCATGTACTGCAACAGTCTTTCTCACTTGTCAACTTATGTGACCTATGAAAGGGGCTGGAGTTACAGTGGTTCCCAAATTGTCATGGGGAGATGGGAATGGCCTTTGTTCACCTACACAATGTCCCTTCCAGTTTCCTTTCTGATGAATATGTTCAAGATCACGTTTTCTCCTGCTTTATTTCTTGGTAACCAAAATGCAGCCACAGCGAGTGTGGTACAGAATAAAACTTATGAGATATCAACTAGGGTATACATGTAAAGACATATAAAATGCTAATTGAGGTAGTGAGGCAGATGATCTGGCAAGCTTGGTGCTTTACCTTACTCAAGCACTGAGCATTAGCACAACCAAAGTTTCAACATTACTGAAACCAAACCTGGCCAATGAACATGACCTCAGTTACACCCATCTTCATAAAGAAAACCTATTCTTAAAGAGTTTTCTTATATCATGGTGGTGGTGGTGGTGGTGGTGGTGATGGCGGTGGCAGTGCCAGTGGTAGCGGTGCTGATTATGATCATAAGGGAGGGGTATGTGCAATCCCTTGGTACTATAGACTCAAACAGTCCTATTTTACTAGTATATAAAAAACAGCACTAGTAGAAGGATGGGAATACTGTCTCAATGCAACTTAGTCTACTACAAATCCCACATGGACTGTCCCAGCAGTCAGAAGCCAGTAAATGCCTCAGCAACGAGACAACCTTAAGTTTATCCTGCCATCTACTGCTCAGCCCCTCAAAGTGATTCTGCATCAGAAATGTAATTTATGGACACTTCACTGGTACAAAAAATATATGTTCTAAAATCACATTTCAACCACACAATGCGGCGTCACATCTGAGCAGACAGACATCATTATGTGAATCTCAGTCTTACACAATATTGAATCCACATACAGAACCAACAGCATATATTTCTCCTTTTCAATGAGTATGAAATCAGTAAACATGTCTCTTACCTTCAGTTCAAATGACTTCAGAATGCGGTCCTGCCTCTCAGCTTCCAGCTCTCTGCACCGTTCCTCCACCGCTGCTTTTGCTCGTTCAACACAAGCTGGAGTACCTGATATCTGAAACAACACAAGGATATGACACGGCAATTCTTGACAAGACAAACCATATTTACATACAACACTCTTTCACCAGTAAATCAGACATATTCAAAAAGAACCAAACATATAATTACATAAGGTGGCTCATAACTCATTACAACTGTTCCATTTAATCCATAATTCAGACTGAGAAGTTGGCTATAATTATCTTCACTGATGACTATTAAGTCCTCCATGCATGCATGGTGTCATTTATTTAAATACAAGACAATCCCCCCTTTGAAAGCATATAATCATGAAAAGCTAATTCCATCCAGGTCTGATATGAAGCCGGGCTTCTTATTCAGTCACTATTCAATACAGTTCTGAAATAACACACACATACACAGTAGCTATACCTGTCCATACCATAGACAGCAGTGTTTTAATGCTTATAACATACTGTTTGTTCAGTTTTCCAGAAATATTGTAAAGGGCTTTTACTGTGTGTGTGTTTTCAAAATCAGCAGCTTCAAAGTTGGTGATACAAAATAACCAATACAATTCCAAATTTTGGCGTGCCACAATATACAGATAAATAAAAAAGCACCACTCAAATGTTAGGAACACAACATGTCAAAAAGATCACCATCATAACAGCACATAAGCCAAAGTAACTTACTTTTATAATATCCAGTTTCTGATCTGCTGGGGACAATACAATATGGACATCATACTTTTCCATGAGCTCACGCACATCTCTACCCTTCTGTCCAATGATTGAACGATGAAAATCAAAGGGCACATCAACCTGAAATCAAAGAATGTGTACAATAATCTGACTCCCACCAACAATAGCAGACTGTTTCTACAACAGACCAGAATACTGTCTTCTGGGATGTTATGCCATCCAATACTGTAGAAATTTACATACATACATCCATCCATATACATTTCACAGATCCTGAATATGTCACAAGGCAGTTCGATATGAAACAAGTCATCTTGAAGTCACAACACACAACAAACACAAAAAAGAGGTTATGTTAATAAACTTCTACTGGGCTATATGGCATCACCTCCCACAAAAGTAAATTCTTCAGTAATCACCATGAGAAGCTTAGATCTCATATTTTGATGCCACTGTCCCACTCTCAATATGCTTTCAATTTCTTATGTAGAACTGCTACTCATATTCACTGAGTAGGAATCATCAGTCTATTTAAAATAAAGAAAGTGAAGAAGCAAAATAATGGAAGTCAAAAGGATGCTGATTCCGTCCAATGCAGCAGCAGCTGTTGCTGAGAAAGGAAGACAGCACATTGGTTTAGACTGACCCACAACAGTAATGTTACATTTTGCATCACCAGCGCACCATTTTGCACTCAAATTATGTTCAATTTATGAAACACTTATCAAACAAAATATACCCTTTTGTGCATCCCCAGACAATTTCAAAGTTTTGCAACACCGCTGCCCAAGTATGCATGTGATGACATTAAGCCATTAAAAAAAGGTGGTGGTGGTAGCAGTATTATTATTATTATTATTATTATTATTAGTAGTAGTAGTAGTAGTAGTAGTAGTAGTAGTCTGGGAAATGTAATTATGTACCATATTTCTTAGAAACTGACCAATGAAACTGAAACCTTATCATAAGGTGACACCATTGTTAAGTAAACTGTAAACACACATTTACTTCCTGTCACGACTAACACATCAGCAAGACACAATTCTTTGTTGCATTTGTCCAATTTCACAGACACAACAAAGACTTGTTGAAAGTAATAAATATTGTTATGCCTAATGAATGTCCAGTGGAATAGACACAAACACAGCTCTTGCCATCTCTCGTGTTTTGGTATCACTCAGTACACAACGTACTGCTGAAGCAGGTAATATTCTACCTACCACAACAGCAGGTGCAGTCAAAACACGAAGGTGTCCCTGTTCATCTCATGAAGGCATATGGCAGAATGAAAGTACAGCTAGCTCCGCTCATTCTTTACCTTAGCACTAGTGAAGTTGAGTGGTCAGCTTCACACTCTGGCCACTTTACCCCTGGGGAAGAGCCCCTGCTACCCACTGAATAGAAGGCTGGGTCGGGACACTTTGGAGACAAGAAAACTGTCTTGCCAACAGGTACATAATGCAAGAAAACTGACACACATCTTTATAACCAAAATACATATCACTGACACAGACACTACCTGTATGAAAGACACAGTTATAAAAAAAAAGGCTTATTAAATTCAATAAATGAAGCATACATCCAGTGCAGTTCAGGCTGAAATGTAACCTAAGAAAGCTTATGCTGCCTACATCTACAATTAGGGTGTTAAAAAAAAAACTGTTCAGCAAGCATAGGACATATAGAAGATAATAATGTAGGATAACATGGAAAACTACATCACGAAAACTTCAAATTTGTGCTCTTCAGGTGATCAAATTGGAAATGTTGAGATGTGCTGGACACACTGCACACTTGAGAATGGTGAGCAACACACACAAGATGTTAGTCTCAACCCCTTGACGGAAGAGACCACCCACAAGGTCAAAGTCATAATAGAAGTATTAAGATGGAACTTACAAAAACCGAGCATGAAGATGGGGACTAAATTCACTTAGCACAGGACAGATGTCCTGTTGTGAACTCCTGTAAATGAACTTTCAATCTCCCATGAAAGGCAGAACATTATTAACTACGTGAGTGACTCTCGGCTTCTAAAAGGGAACTGTGGTGAGCTACCCACCTCAACAGTAACAGGAACTAAATCCAGCAGTGCTCTCTTAGCTGCCTCACAGTTCTCTTGCTTTCCAGTGATGCGGATCACATCACACATGCGTACCGGCTCACGTTCCTCCACATCTCCATTTGGTTGTTGCCCCTCATCCTGCTGACTATGATACTCCTCTAGAATGTAACAGCAGAGTGAAATGAGGTTTGTTCCATCACGCACAGGCGTCACAGTATCTTTCCTGCCTCTACATATGAGTCACATCTGCTGCCCTTTCCTCCTTCTTACTTCTGCTTATATTTTCACATCCCCATGGCTCATTGCTTATTGAAGTTTAGTGCATGCAACTCACAATACAGCAGAACAGAGTAAAAGCTCAATCTGTATTTTAATACAGCACTACATTAGAAGAATACAACCAAAGCTTCTTTTCAGTCCAGTCTAAAAACAAAACTCTTTTCTGTTTTGTAAGTGGTATAATGGGTAGGCCTACGCACTATGGAGATGCACACACAAATATATGTAAGTTTTCATGTCTAGTGACAGTTACATTTGCCTGTTCTTAACCAAAACTGAAACAGCAGGGCAATTTATCGTAGAATTCCCCCATTATCAAATTTCATCAAGAAATGTTTGTGGTTATCGGGTTGTTATAGGCATATATACAGGGATATGAGTGACATTTAACTTGTAGTCTGCACAGGAATGTTTGTGGCGAAATAGACAAATGCAAATTTACTATATCTGTGGTTCTAATTCTGATGATAGAACCCAGTGTTTATTCTGACCACAATTTTGCAGTATCTACAAACCCACTGGTAAGACCTACAGCATATTAGCCAGCAGCAAAAAGCAAATGGACAGCACTGACTGTTAAGTTCTTCCACAGTGTGTACCTCTTGGCCTCTCCCCTTCGCTTCTTTGTCAAATACTTATGTTTGGCTACCTTTCCACAGACATCGGTTGGTCACTGTGTCTGTATTTTGTGACATGATCCAGTGTAAACATCTGTGTATGTTCCACGACTTCACAGGAAAATGTATGTGGGAATGTCCTGTCTTAAGCAGGCTTTACTGTATGTTATGGAACTATCACACATACTATGTCAGCACCCTGAGGTTCACACATGAGCTTTATTCACAGATTTATTCATTCAATGATTCTGTCAACAGCTCAAGATTATTTTGAGCCAAGTGGTAGGATTAATAAATGAGCAGCATGTAAAAAGATGTGTGCATGATCCAACTTGGGCCACTACTTCAGCACTGTGCCTACAGGTACTGAGGAAAATCACAAAAAACCTGTTAGAATAGGCCATGTCCTGGCCATAATTCAGCTGGACACTTCCTATATACAACGAAGAAACATTACTGCTTTAGCAAATGTGCTCATGTCCTTAGTTTACAAGCCGTAACCACCATTACCCTATATCTATGATCCATACCTTGAGCATCACGGTCAGGAAACTTAATTTGCACCTCAAATTCAGATGTAATTCCCTGTACTTTGAAACCTTTAGCTCCCATAACAGTACGATGATGCTTCTGAGGAATTACACATTCTATAGTCACCATGGATTCCTGAAAATCATAATTTCTTACATGTGAAATATAAAGATACTTCTCTCTACTTGCTGAATTTCCTTTTATATGAATAAAAAGAACACAACAGAAGCATAAGACAACAATATCCACTGAGAAACATGAAAAAACAGCAACATTTTCACCGCAGGAGTAATTTTTTGTGTGACGGGCAGTGTGACATAATAGCTCACACTAATTCATTTTCATTAGGCAACTTAATTTACAGAATATTTCACATTCGCAGATAGAAACTGGATCTCCAGAAATCAGAATTCTCAATGGTAGTCTGCAACCACATTCAAGGTACATGTTATGTTGCATTACTCTCCAATAATCCATGCACAGTACACTGGACAAATGTGCAAAATGTGAAGAAATGAAGTTGGGGAAATGAGCTTCCTCCATAAATAACAAGACAAACCAAACCCTACAGCACAACATAACCTGAATATGAACAGTGTAACTGTGTGGATTAATACCTTGGTTATTATTCACTTTTCAGAAAAACAACGAAGTGGTCCCAGAAAGTACCACGGTCTCTCCTAACCTGTGCTTTAATTCATTTTTAAGGTTTCAAAAACCTGACTCCAATGAAGCAATAAAAATACATGAAATTTCTTCACAGTCGCCAGAAACTGGATCACAGAATGAAAGAACATGGCAGATTCCAGAAATGACAACAATTCTGTGCTATCAAAGAAGAAACATTCACCTAGCGGGCCTTCAATAGACCCACTAGGAAGACTTCGAGAAAAGAAGTACACAGGGGATAAAGGAAAAAAATATCATGTAAGGCAACGTAGGTTCTATTCTGCACACAAAAGAGATGAGTGAAATACAAATTTGACAGTTCTGTGTTGTGTCACTTCATAACAAACCCCATTTTGGAAAGTATCACACCCTGAAATACTATTAGTTTCTCTGTGTGCACAAAAAGCCATGTTACATGATAGCACAGCCACTACCGCATACGAATATACATAGGCGTAACTTGGCTAATGACTGGGGGGGCCCGCGCCGGCCACAAAATTAACCATAGGTATTAGGAACTTTAATTTAAGAAGGTGTCAAGTTAGAAAAAGGAGGAAGATTGGTTTGAACCAGTCCTTAATATACATACAATTTTTTTTGTTTCCTCCTATTCAACTCAGTAGCCAGAAAAACTACTCGTAGGTAGAAACAACATTGGAGGGGCATTTGGCCCCCCCCTCCCCCAAAGTTACACCTATGAGGATGTATGTAGAAACACCTCCTTGCTTAAAATTTAAGTACCTGGAGAATGTCCTGGCACTAGGGTATGTAATGAAAAGGACAAACTGATCTGCATTATGTTAATCATGCGCATGTGCATGCTGACTTACCAAATCAGTAACAATTTCCTGTATTCTCTGCTTGGCCATTTCAATGCAATCTTTTGCTCCTTTCAGCACTACCCTATCACTCTGCACCCCCGGACGGGGGAAAGAGATCATTACACCACCACATTCATCTGAGATGCGATGAAGGACTTCACCACGTCGGGCCACAAAATGACGGTGATGCCTTGGCTCCACGCTCATATCACTTTCAACAATATTGTCCTGAAAAATCAAAGAGAAATGAAAAACTGAAATTTGCAACTCATATTGCATTCTTCAGAAAATAAAATGCTCTTACATATGGTACAAATTTGTCTCCTCGTATGCAATAATCATGGGTATATTCTTAGATCCAAAGATCAACTTAAGTTAGAAGCACTTAGAACTTCAAAGTGTGCAAACATCTTTAATTTTAATCCCTGTGCATTTAGTGAACACACACAAAGTTAGACAAATAAAAACTTCCCACAATTATTCAGCTCCAAATTTTATTATGAATGTACAACTTTCTTCCTTCACATAACAGCCCCTCCTCCTACAACTTACTATTTCTTTGATAGTAGCCTCAAGTTCTGCTCTGGCACGTTCAACAGCCTCTTGTTTTCCAATGATAGTTATAACCTCCTTATCTTCATCCTTGTCTGTTGGGAACACAATGCGAGCACCAGTAAGATCACGAATCCTCTTAATTTTGGCACCATTCTTCCCAATCAGGAACTTGTGATGTTGGGGCTTCGCACGAACTTCTGCAGAGTAACTTGACAGCTGTCGTTCTGTTGTGAGTTCCAGAAGCTGTTGGCATGCCTTCATGACATCCTCCTTTGGGCCTCTAACTGTCACCTTTAATAACAGCATTATGAGAGGAATAAGGTACTAAGAGAACTACCAATTATGTGCAGAATTCTTTTAACTCAGTACCATATGGTGATATTCAACTGGCTGGTCTCTCTTTAATAAGAAAAAGCTGAGGTTTTCAACTCACCTTGTCACTACGACTTTCTGCTTGTGGAAACTTAATAGCAACACCTCCACAGTCATCCATAATAGCATGAATCAGTTTACCACCAGCACCAATCAGAGAATTGTAAAACTTTGGTGGGATGACTATCTCCTCTGTCACTATGTTATCCTGGAAAATCCGCATGTTCGAACATTACTACACAGTTTTCATGAAGTATTCTGCTACTTACAAATACCAAAGCATAACAGCATCATTAACAGCCCCCCTAAGGTAACAGGCAGCACCCCATTGTACGTATACCTTCCAAATGTATATGGATCTGTAGGCGGTGACATTTATTTCCCCAACCATACACGGAAACAAAATGGATACCACAGGAAATAATGTCATAAAGATGGAATCATGTAGGAACTCCCCAGCAGGAAGATACCTACAAGTGCTGGAAAAAAGTGCTCAACAAGGTTCTCTCAATGACAGCATATCACCAGAGGGTGCAGGCCATACCAGAAAACCTAAATATCGAGATTGGTCTTCTAGGATCTTACACCGTATCACCTGCTAAAGTTACCAGTGTGTGGAAGAGCTTGTTGCTTCCTAATTTTAGGGTCTATGAAGTCCAAGAAGACTATGGTAAATATTGTTCTTTCAATGTAATTTTAAATAACTAGGAAGTACCAATGAGTTATCTAGTCCACTTGAGAAGGTCACTGAAATTTTAGTAAAAACACAGGATGCGTGATTTCAGGCTTCTGCTGGGGTGTAGATGAGATCTTTGCACTGCTGGGATGTTACACAGCATACACTTGACTGCTTGACCCTTGAAGATGTGACCGGGAGCGCCAAGCAGCATGCTCACATATAAAAATACACGACTTAAATTTCTTTTTCTAAAATCCGTCTACAAACAGGGCCACTGTGGAAGTAAATTATGCAAGTAAGTACAGCCAGTCTAACCTATTAATTTAGAAACACTGCTCACCAGCTCATTCTGAATCTTCTGGATCCTGTCTCTGGCTTCCTCCACATTCTCCTTCTTGCCCGTTATTGTGATAACATCACTTTTCTCACCTTCTGCTGGTAGGTCAATCTTGGTCTGGGTTTCATCACGAATCTGCATGTCATATTGTACCATTATTTGCAATTCTAATTAAAACCAACTACATAAGTAACAACTGAAAACAGAAACTAATGTAACAGCCGCATTATCACACAAAATTATGTACCACAAAATGGAATACACACACTATGAAGCAGTTCTTATTGTGCAGACAAGATTTAAGGACTTTTCATGATGGCTGATCAAAATGGCTGACCTATGGCATCTACAGGTCTTGAACAGTAATAAACTAACTGAAGAATCTGCCAATGAAAGCCTATCAAACCAGATAAACCAGACAAGGCAATGAAACGGACAGCATAATTATGGCCTGACCATACCTCACATGCCATTAATTAAAAGTTTTGAGGTCTAGAAGTTTGTTCAAAGAATGTTACCCTAATGCAGTAACCTGTATCCCCTACACTAAGTAATAGATGCAAAACAACTCTGACAAGTACTGATGAAAGTGGTTTTTGTAATGGACCAAGTGGGGATGAAATATCACAAAGAAACTATGAATACTGCAAAGTGCAGTACAAAAACATAAGCTGCACCCATACAAACATGAATCCCTGTATGATCACATTCTCACCTTGCGAATGTTGGCACCACCTTTTCCAATAACAAACTTGTGGAACTGTTTATAGATTGGTACTTCTATCATGTAGCTACTCTCACTTAGTTCTTTAACTATTTTCATCAAATGTTTATAACACTTGTCCACATCTTCTTTAGGGCCACGGATCTTCACAACATCACGCTTTTCCCCTGTGAAATGAATGGATAACCATTCACAAAATAAACAAACGTGGTCATCTGACAATGTATAAATTACAAAAAGTGAAGTCCCATTATAACCAATTCCCTAAGAAAATAATCAATTGTAATTACATATGGAAATTTCCAAGAACCCATGGCTTCGAAGATGATTACAACTAGATCACAAGAAATGAGTTTATGAATTGTCCATATCCTAATAAAATCCAAGAAGATATTACACGGAACCAGCCTGCTAACAGTAAGGCACATGAGATGCTGTTTGGAGGGATGCTGTACACTTCCTCCAGACACGGAATGTGCAGGTGGCAGCAAGGAAGACAGAAGGCTGGAGAAAGAAGATGGAACCTGTCCTGGCCTCAAAGTAGGTCAAAGGGCCAAAGAAGATATATGTTAACAGTAGCAAGGTGCAGCATTCATATCTCACTTGCGGATCCTGTTTTATAGGATCAGCTGATGCCTATACTAGCATCATGTAGCAACACCATTTCTGTGTTACTTCTTCAGACACAATTTGTGTTCTGAGATTGCAAAAGTTACTCTCAAAAACAAAAATTCCACACATGAATAAAATGTCTTCTAGATTTATTTTCAAAGTGCTACCTACCAGAACTGAGCAACCAGAAAAGAATGGGCATTATATTCAATCATAACTTCAAATTCATCAATAGAAAGAATTAATATGTTCCTCAGAAAATGTGACACAGAACTGTCTAAATGTAGGAAAATGATGTATCATAACGTGTATCCAAATTTGGAGCAACAATCACAAACGTAATAACACCATACAAATACTGGAGTGCCCCTAAAAATAACTTACCTGGGCCAGGAAACGTTATCTGCACTTGATTGAACATTTCCCGGATCTCACGGATATTGTCTCCTTTACTGCCAATGATACTTCGATAGAAACGATGATCTATGATGATATCCCTCTCCTTCTCATTTTCCAATTTATAAATCATATCCTCCAATTCCTGCAAAGAAAAGAACTGTGTGATGCAACTTTCCTGCACTTGTCAAATACTGAGCTGTCTCACAAGAAGTGGGGAACAGAAAAAATTACACCACTTCATATAGGAAACTGGGTACTTTAGTGAGTAGCACAAATTAACCCTTTAAAGACGAAGCGTACCTGTTTTATATACGGAGTCAGTGCATACCTCGCTGTAAACACTCTCCACTTCAGTTATAAAAACCAGTCTCTTAATGTTTTATAAGGCAAAAGTTGCTGTTTGTTCTGAGATCCATACAAAACACATAAACGCAATGTGGGCACCACATAGAATTTTTTAATGTTAAACCTGGTGGTACGTAAAGTTATCGCTAGGCTTTAAAAGGTTAAGAAGACAAGTCACAGTTTTAGTTGCTCTCATGATAATGCCAAAACACACACACACACACACACACACACACTTTACAGCACTGATAGTAAAAAAGAACTACCCCCATGTAGGTCATATTACACCATATTTATTAAAACATAAGATTAACATCTGCTCCTAAATCATCATCTCAAAAATGGGGCATCACCATACAATCACACACAAAGTTAAATATTTTGTATGCGAGTTCCCTGACAACTGAAGATTGTGCAAGGTCATCTTAACACTTGGGTTATCACGATATATCCACAAATTCAAACAATGGAATGAAGTGGACAGTAAAATGGTGACCATATACAACAGAAAGACACCACAAAACATGATCAGAGAGAGCATTATACCTGTTTTGCCCTTTCCACGCCAGCTTTGTTGCCTTCAATGCGAATCACATTATTACCATCATTTTCGGCAATGTTAATCACCACTCCAAGTTCATCCTTCATGCGGTTAACATTGGCACCACTTTTTCCGATGATGTGTTTGTAGAACTTTGGATCAACAGTCATTTCCACAAATTTTAATTTGGATATCAGATCTGCTGCCATGCTTTCTAAATCAGCCTGAGCTTTCTCTACTTCTTCTGGAGGTCCTTCAATCTTAATTCTGTCTTCTTTGTCTGTGAATTCAACGTGAACCTGGAATACATTAATTAGAAGGGCAAATGTACTATTATTTACCACAACGTTTGTTACAAAGCCATTTAACAACATATCAGCAGCCTGAAATACTGGAGTCTGTTACACTGCACTGTTGCTGTACTTGCATGCAGAGATTCTACATTACCTTCTGACCATAGCACAGGTTGTAAATACAGTAAGACTTTGTTACTTTACATCAGTTAATTCAAAATGGCATATAATTTGAAAAATGTGACAGTCCCCATATTCACATATAGGATTATGCGACTTTAATGCATTTCATTTGTAATTCAAAGCTGCAATAACAGCCATCAAAATACAAAGTTTAATACTTCAAGAAAATTGTGCTGGACAGTTCACATAAATATTCATGCACCACTGCAGAACAGTTCAGTCACAGTTCTTACAAAATGGCAGTGAGGCTTCAAACAGGCTTGGCCTGTCAGCCAGGTTACTGAACAGTCCAGCACGACATTTGAATAAAGAACCAACATTCAGCTGTAGGTGCATGGAAAATGAGTGTATACCTAGCTGAATTTTGGTTACCTCTGTGATGGTCATATAGTGAAGTAACTTTGGCACCCCCCCCCCCCAATGGAATGTGCAGAGGACAGGCTATCAGCCACTGTTTATGGTGTGTACTGCTGTGAAATAATGAGTGGGAGACATTTCAAGGAAACATGGATTGTCCAAGTAGGGCTGATGAGTTTCTCAATGTCAACCAACTGATCCCAACCACAAATAACCTTCATGTAATACAAAGAAACCAGTGTCCTCTGTGCATGGAGTTGCCATACATTGTGCATAGTGAGGAAAACCCACTGACCTACTGACATGGGTGCATGCCTCACTACCATGCTGCAAGAATGGTGACTGCTCTATTCTACAGCACAGTGACAACATCAAAGTAGGCAAAATCAATTCCTTGCTGCCTTGCATTTTGGTGTAAATAGTAAGTACTGGACGAAAATCTTCTAATCACTCCATTTCATAAAAAAAATCACAGTTCACAACATAACATCAGAACTTCAATCAACTATATAACAGGCATCCAATGAAAACTTCGGGCATTTCAAAATCACATGATTAGAATCCCCATTTTTTGGGAATGAGCGCTTTCACTTAACCTTTCAAAGCCTAGCGGTAACTTTACATACTACCAGGTTTACCATTAAAAAATTCTATGTGGTGCCCACATTGTGTTTATGTGTTTTGTACGGATCTCAGAACAAACAGCAACTCTTGCCTTATAAAATATTAAGAGAGTGGTTTTTATAACCAAAGTGGCGAGTGTTTACAGCATGGTACGCACTGAGTCCTTACATAAAACAGATACACTTCATCTTTAAAGGGTTAACAAGGTTTTACTGCATACCTTGTGCATGCTGTGCTACTATGTAAAACGTTTTTTTCCACAAGCTTATCATTACTTTTCTACCAACTGAAAGTGTCATTGTTCAGCACCCAAGTTTAACAGTGTGTGTCAAAGCCATACAGACTCACCGACACGTCTTCATACATAGTCACATATCTCACTGAGTTAAACTTCATTTGTTACATACATGACTTTAATGACTACAGTACCTTTGGTAGATCTTGAGTGATGACACGTATGTTGGCACCCTTACGTCCAATAATGTACTTGTGAATCCAATTTGGAGCATCCACAGTAGCTGTTAGCACACTATTTGCCTTCTCATACACCATATTCAGAGCTACAAATTCACAAACACACACCATATGGAACAATCTATAACATTTTCTAATACAAACAGTTTAAGCTCAGTTTATCTTTTTATTAAATCCTGAACTTGGATTGATACACTAATACAGTTTTCATTAGGCATGGGCAAAACTTTATTTCTCAAATGCACAAATACCCACCAAGACCAAGCTTGTCATGAGGACCTCTAAGAGTAATAGTACCAGTTGTTGAGTCATTGGGAGGCATCTCCACACTGACTCCAGTGGTCTGCAAGATTTCTGCGATGGTGTTTCCACGGGGACCAATCACATATCTGTGTTGCGACTTTGGAACCTCTACAGATACGTATGTACATTTCTTTTCCTACAATTAGAAAAACACACTTAAATGATACGTTCATGTGGATCTACATGCATTCACAAAGAAACTGTTCTGTTCTGAACTGAGTTATCCTCTCATGGTCTCCCATAAATCCAACCCCTCTTCTGTACCTCAGGGTTATGTGGAGATGGTAACAGCTACAGAAGGGGTGCCCTGAGGGGGGCTACTGTGACATGTTGGCAATCTGCACCTTCGGTCACATGGCAGGTGGTAACAGGTATGGAGGGGATGCCCTGTAGAGGGAAGTACAACACACACTGGCAAATGGGGATCTGGTCTACCCAAGCCAAGGTGGAACGCACTGTGCCGAAGGCTGCATGGCACTGGGGTAGTCACCAGCTGTGCTGTAAATGATCCCTTTGGGGAACAAGGCCACGGTCCATTGTATGTAGGCCTTCCATCCCCTGGGGGCTCCATGGACAGTGATTGTATTCTTTTCCCCGTGTAGTATGGGAGAGTTCCTGAAATGGGGACTACCAAGAGATATGGATGCATGAATAGGCAAATGGCTCTGGAAACAGAGCACTGACTTTTGCAGGAGCTGCCCAAAGGTTCCTGCCGATGTCCAAGGGCTTGTCTGGCTTACGGACAGCTGTGGGACGGAATGGGGAATTCAGGCTCTTTGGGTAAAGAGATATGTAAAAGAAGGATCTGGAAAGGTGCACCTGAACCTCTCCATTGGGGCCTGGTCAGAGGAACATGGAGGAGGGGCTCCTTTACCAGGGACTTAGAGAGAAAAGTGAGTTTCTATTTTTTATCCTTTCATGGATCCAAACACAAACTCACCATCTCTTGATGGATGCTCAGAATACGTTCTTTAGCTGTCATCACTCCTTCCTTCTCTCCCGCAATGGTTATTTCATCTTTCTGCACTGAGAGTGGAGGGATGTTGATTCTTACACCTGTCTCATTCATAAGAGCTGTCACCTTTTCATTATGTGCTCCACAGATAAATGGATGGTACATCTTTGGCACAGTAATACGCTCATAAGCCTGTTTGGACTGAAAACATTTGGATAAATGGATGATAAATATTTTGGCACAGAAATTTTTGCATATAGTCAGGAAGGCATGGCCTTCATAAACATATACTGCAAATGAGTACACATCTGAGGACTCTGTTCTTCTGGGATAACAATGCATCCGTGGATAATCAGATGCTTGTGTTGTGAGGCAACACAGTGTCCTCATCTGCAAGAGCTAATAGGTAAACATAAACAGGAAAATGTCCCCCACAAGACAGTCTACCACTTGCAGTTCACACAGAAACAAGGCACATCTGTCACATTTGTTTCGTTTCGTAGTCCTTACCTCTTCTACCTACTCATAGTAGGTGTCAAGGTTGATCACACTCAGATACACACCAGAGTCGGTAGGACTCCTCTGGACGAGGGATCGGCCCGTCACAGAGACCTCTACCTGACAACACAAACACTCACAATAGACAAACATCCATTCCCCCGGTGGGATTTGAACCCACGATCCCACCAAGCGCTTGGCCACAGACCTACACCTTAGAGACTGTGTGGCCACTGGGATTGGCCTGTCACATTTGTGATACACCAAAACACAAAAATGTTTTGTTTAGAAGCAATGCTCTGAAAAGTACTAACAGATCACCTGTATCAATCTGGATTAGTAACACATTGAACGCAATTTTTTAAAGTCTGGAAAATGTACTGACAGGTGGTTATGTGAAGAATGCGTAGGCACACAAGTTGTGAAACACAGGTTAAATATTAAATTTTACTTGAAATAAATACCAGAGACATGTACATGTAGCTCAGTTATGCAACACAAGGTAACACTTACAAAACTGCTGTCTTTATGGCCAAAATTCTTATATGCATCATTCAGTATGGCAGCAGCAAACAAAATTCCAGGTGCCTGGCCACCTGGCTGACTAAATTTTGTACAATGGTGCTTAATATTTTCAGCGTAATTATTACATTGTTATGCCTTACATACAGAAATGTGTATCAGTTTACATGCACTGAGCAGAGAAGTGCCAGATAACAGGGAGATTCATGGGTCACTCCAGAACTATGGATCGCCAGTATGGTGCTGGCTTCAAGTCAGCCTTCTGGCACCTAGAATTTGGAGGCAGCTCCAAGATTTTTTAAAATCTGTGAACCCCTGCAGCATGCCAAACAAATAACTTTATTAACACTAAATGTGTTTAGGCTGTATCTATATCAGTTCTAATAGAAGTCTGAATCTCTATGGGCCAATTTAAACAGTAACCATCTTGATCTCTAAAATAATCTCACTTTATTCTGCAAAACTGCCAATAGC
This sequence comes from Coptotermes formosanus, assembly GCA_013340265.1. Lineage (NCBI taxonomy): Eukaryota > Metazoa > Arthropoda > Insecta > Blattodea > Rhinotermitidae > Coptotermes > Coptotermes formosanus. Next base: position 873,205 of record BLKM01011693.1, on the reverse strand, counting down.
ATATCCAGATACTAAAAATTCAGCCAGTATTAAAAATATGGGGCTATGATGATACTGTTAGTTTTCAACATTTTAAAAATATGCAATCTCCATGTGTCTTTATTTCAGTATTCTGGCCCAAAAAATTTAAGTGGTATCAAGTCACAATAAGTAAAAATGTGTGACTTTCATTTCCATGCATTTAGTCTGAATGTAAACTTCCAGTCTCCTTGCACCTACACAAAATTTCAAAAAGCAACTATCAGCTTCATCATGTCTGTCTGCCTGCCTGCCTGTCCACATTGAACAACTTGGTTCCCACAGGACAATTTTCATTGAATTTTATGTTTGAGGATTTCTTGAAAATCTCTCCACAAAATTCAAGTTTCACTACAAACTGATAAGATTAGCAAGTACTTTACATGAAAACCTATGTACATTTATGATATCTCACTCATTTCTTCTTAGAGTGAGAAATGTTTCATATGAAAGTTGTACAGAAAATCAAAACACATATTTTATGTTCAACATCTTTTTTCCCCAGAAACTGTGCCACTAATGAGTTAATGTGTAAAGATATGGTACAGCCAGACAGGCCACAGACAAGAATATTGTGCTGCACAGAAAAGATGCAATTTGCATGCTGAATGGCTAACGCAAGAATATGGACACAAACTTATAATGTTTAACACTTATTTCTTTTCCATGGCAACAAGGGTTACGTGAACATGCCTCAATGTCACGTTACACATATAAGGCCTGTCTTGTTACTTTCTCAGTTAGTGAACAGATGCCTGTAAAGCATTAACTCAGATTTCCAAAAACATTACTAGAAATACCTGTTCATCTGATGTTACTTTAATTTCATGGACTGCTTTCTCTATGCCTTCCTTTGTTCCAGTGATAGTAATCTTATCTGAACTGTCAGCCACATTGGGTACAGTAATCTTGGTTGCTGTTGTCTTTTCTAATTCCTTCAGTTTGAGACCACTCTTTCCAAGGATAAAACGATGGTGCTCCTTGGGAATGGAGATAGACATACTGGCCTGTGAAAAATCTAATACTATTCTTTCCATTCTTCCTTACTTCAATCTGAGCTTGTACATTATGAAGCAAAACATTCTCAGAAGCCATGAACATATAAGGACAAAAGAATAATATCAGTATAATAATATCTACCACATTTGTAAAGAGCTCATTAAGTTACTAATCAGAACACTGACATAACATTTTGCATCACATGAGATCATGACAGAAAGAAAGAGGAACAACATAGTCACAACCCACCCTTGATCTACTGAATAGTAAATTTCCAAGGAAAATCACTGAAATGCCCAGCCAAGATAGCCAACATGTTCCATTAAGACCATGATAAAACAACACCACAGACAGGTCCACTTCAATTAGTCAAATTCACCTGTGGCTGAATATACTGTCAACTGTGGCCATCACATTCAGCTTAATTACACAAGCAACCTGGCCAAGAAATCTTAACATATGGCCTCATCACATGTGAAGTGATCGAGGCAGCACTCCCTCCCTACAACATGACCACAGAACACACTTCCTCCCTCAGCAGGTCACTGAATCATCTCATTCATACCCTGAAGGCATAGAAGGTTCCATCCGAAGATAAAATTCTTCTTCCTCTTGATCAGACAGCCCTTTGCGCTGACCTGACAGCTATCTTGCTGGCCACAGCGACCCTGAAGAATGTGTCTTTACCGCAGCTTCCTTTCCACTGATCAGACAGGACTCTGTCTCCTACCTCCTTCTGTTACTTCAAAAGTGACCACAACTTACATGTCCTCTTTTGTCCATCACCCTACCAACATAATTTGGCCCCCACACTTCAACCCTAAAAATGAAGGCACCAAACTTCTTCCAAATGCCAGTACTCACCTACAGAACTACAAAGTGCCAAAATCCAGAAAGCCACAATCTGATAGAGACTGTGATCTTATATTCATGTTTCAACATGAATCATTTTTACCTGTGTTTGAAAATGTGTCAGAATCTTGCGTCTTGCATCCAATACTGCATTTTGTTTCCCTGTCACTAAAAATGTTAGAGACATGTCTTTTGATGATGATATTTCAATATGTGCCCCAGTCTCCTTCATGATCTGTAAACAAGTACGCACCGATTCGCCTTCACCAAACTTATCACTGTGATCAAATTTGCGTTCCTCAAAAGGCACTCTGAAAACCTGTAACACAAGAGTAGAATTTCATATTTGTTTAAGTCTTACATACTGACATACATATTTCTGGACACTTAAGGCCAAAGGCTGTAGGAATTCATGTTAGGGTTACATGTGTTTATTTGCTGACATATACCCTGAAAACCACAAACCTCAGGCCTCAAGATATGAAATACATGTTAAGTTGGGCTTTCAGTTTCCATTTCAGAGGCAGGAAGTTCAGCCATTCAAGTTTTTGTCACATTAACACAAGGCTGAGGTAAAGAAAAATATCCACCATTCTTAGGCTTTGAGGTATGACCTATGTCCATTAAGCTACATCTGCTTTTTCAGTACATAAGCTTTGGCCTTCCAGGTTTTCATCATACTGATACAAAGTCAAGGGCAACAAAGATAATTATAGCACCAAGGTTAGTGTCTGAGGTTTCACTTTACTGTCATTTACCCACGAAGCTCAGCTACTCAAGTTTCATTTTTGTAGCACAAAAATTATGCTCACAAAATGCATGTACAGTAGAATTCCTTCAGTCCATTGTCTGATAATCTGGCACTCCTGATAATCTGGCACTAGAGCAGAATAGTCTTCAGTACTTTTTACATGAAGAAAGCTACATAAATGAAACAGTCAGATCTTTGGGACATGTTCAAAAAATGCCTGCAAGTGTGTCTGTACATCAACTGTTGTGGTAACTCCTGGCCCCTCATCTCCTACTGCATCCAATTCTTCAGCTAAGATGGCTCTAGAAAACACATGAGGACCCTGATGACCTTGAACCAGCAGATGAAGAACATATCCAAACACAATACTCCTCTGATTACTTGTACAGCCCAAGTACAGCAGCAGACACAAAAAAATTACATGTAAAAGCTGACATCAATACAGGTCCATATGACAAACTATCCAATAATCCGGCACCTGTTCAGTCCCAGGGGTGCCAGATTACAGGAATTTTATTGTGTGTCTTATAGCCTAAGCCTCCTGAACTCTTTGCTATCATATGTTTATACTGACCTTCCAGCCAGTCAACTTGTATGTGATCATAATTACATTTTTGAGTCCTAAATGTCACTCTTTTGCAAATATGAACAGGTTTAGTAGAGGTCCTCCCCCTTAAACTGAATCTGCCAGTTGAAACACTTTGGCTAGCATTTAAGCAATGTCTCTGTTACAACCTGCACTGCAGTTATTCCCCTACCCTTAAACTGAACTCGCCAGCTGAGACGGCCTTAGGTTATTGTTTAAGCAACGTCTCTGTTACTGCCCACACTGCTGTTCTTCCCCTACCCGTAAACTGAACCCGCCAGTCAAGATAGACGTAGGGTAGTGTTCAGACAATGTCTCTCTTATAGCTGGTATCATTCACCATGTTCATTCACATTATGAGAAATGGTGACTGGACACTGGAGCCTGTGCACAGTGCTGCACACCCTCCTCTGCCTCTCATGCCACAGTAAAGAAGTCAATCCACTCACTCTTATGCTCCACCCACAACAGTTACCTCAACAACACACGATTTTCACCTGTCCAGATAATTTTTCCTTGGTTGTCTGATTAAAATGCAGTGCAGCCATTACTTTTATCAGATGGTCTACCTGACTCCTCATCCGAGATGTAACTTGCTACATATTAATACAGTCTCCTTGCAATCTATTTGTTCATCAGCCACATCATATTCCCTGCTCCTGATGGTTCAACCAGGCAAAGGAACACTACTCACCTGGGTGACTACTGAGGAACCAATTCTCATTTTATTATTCCATTGCCCAAGCTGGTTTACGGTTGGAGAGGCTGAAGTTACAGACTCTGGTAACGCTGGAAAAGCGTCATCGTACTTAAGGGTTGGGGGTTCGAAAGCGGCTTCCTCCTCCATCACTGCTTGCTGCATTGTAGGGATGTCCTGATTCGCGCCAAGTCGTTACAGTAACACTGCATAACAATAAACGTGCAATACGTGGCAAATATAGCAATACGACCTGAATTATCATCACAAAATTAACACTTCCGAGTTCCCTTATGGCATGATAAATCATGGGTTTTAAGTCCCGATAAAATACCAAACGCAAATTAAACCCAAACCCCAGACCGCTTAATTATGTTATTCAAAACTCAGTTTTAAGCATAACATTTCGATTAAAGGTGCCATACAAAAATGCAATAATACACGATTCTAGTCGACGTGTCACACCGTCACTAGGTTCGACACATTGACGTGGACTCTACTTACTGTACTGTAATCCAGATAATCCGTCCTAATTAATTCTTAATCGCATCCCTTTCTCCAGTTCGACCCGGCGTTCACCTGTAATTATAGGTAAAAGATTTAAATATGGGAATCACATACGCATTTCAACCTAAATATGCTGCAGCTCCTTGCCTTCTACACTTACCGACGTCCAACTACAAAATGAGCCGGGGAGTTGCGCATGCGCCCGTGAGCATGGGTGATGTGATGATGCTGAAATCATGTCAAGGATGAATGCGTGAAATTTATAACCAAAGTTTCAGAAAAAGATGTCATACGGGAAGGGTAAATAATTCTTTTATCGCAATTAATCAACGTTATTAAAATAATGGGAATTGGAGATTCTAATCTTAACATGACCAATAGATATGCGCGGAAGGATACAGTGTTATCGTCAAAGACCTATAGAGTTGAATTAAAGTTATTGAACTTCTTAAGAAACGTCTGTTGAATGTTTTTGGGTATGTTATACGTGAAGTGTATCAATCTGTTATTAGAATTTTTTAGAATAATGTACTGTACGGTATTCTTTCACCGCAAACTGTTTAGTGCAACGATTTCAGTTTCTGCAATTCAGCTTGCACAATTTTTCCGCATATGCCAACGTCATTGCATCGTTTCGGCATGCATTGCAATCTCCATCTTCAGGGTGAGACCACAACATATCAGGGTGACGACCACAATATATCTTGAAACGTTGGAATAGCCTCGGCGTACGAACAGCCAAAAGGCAAAGTTACATTAGAGACACTCCACAAAAACCGAAGCGCAAAAATGGGTAGTGTTATTGGACGCACGTGACTGTATATGTGGTAACATGTCAACGTGGTGGTCTCGGCTCTCCATCGCTTCCCAGTCCAGATTCACCTCTTCACTCTCTACAACCTTCCCAAACCCTGCTAGACTGAAATGCAGGAACGAAAGCGTGTGAACGAAACATTGCGTATAGGAACAATGCTTTTGTAATCACCACAGCCAATCCGAGAACTTCCAGACGCAAACACGCACTTCGGCCAAGAACCAATGATTATTTAGCCGGCATGTGATCACGTCGGTTTCGCACCGTATCTTCAGCCTGCGGTCCTGCGTTTCAGTATACTAGCATAATCCAAGGGAGAGATACAACAACGCACAAATCCAACGCAAACGACCTAACGACACCGAGCGTGCGACACGTAATGGCAGTGAAGACAGAAGTGCCACATACTGAGTGCTGACTAGAGGCGAGCAGTTTCAAATCAACTGTCTCAAAATGTTGTGCGATATCGTACGAACTAGATCAGCCATTCCGAACTATTATCGGTAACTTCAACTTAATACGAATGGCATCGTGCCATCATCATCCCAGCGGCAGTTAGTTTGTAGCAACCGATCGTTTTCAGAGAAAATAACCCACGCTATCAGTTTTCGTAGCGTGTGCTTTAGGTAATGCTTTGTGTTTGTTTAAATCTTCTGCTTCTGCCAATCTGTCAACACTATATTTGTCAGACAGTGGCGGACGATAAAATAATGACTTCCTAAGTCGTAGAATCGATGCTAGGTACGTGCTATTGCCTTATCATTCCCTTCGGTATAAAGACAAATGTAACTACGAAAACCTGCTCATGAATAATTTCATACACAGTTTTCATCTTTTACGGTTCATATCCGCTTTACTTTCTGCACAATTTTCAAACACGTTTACTATCACGATGATATTCCAGTCGGCATTCCCACTTCGTGATCTATCACGATAGTTATGCTGGTCACAGTACATACGTTTGGTACTACACTGACACAGCGGAATCCCATAAACATACGCCGCCACGTGGACCAGAGGTATAACCTGCTACGCATGGACCAACGCACCTGACCGTTCTCTGTGCCTACCAGCTTGAGGCGTACTAGGTGTGGTTAATCTCCGTACGTGACCCGTGTTTAGTTGCATTAGTCAGCCTTGGTGTGAATCACGGCTCACCTATCGCAATGGTGTATATCGTGATCCGTGGTTTGTTATGTGTTGCCTACATTCCGGACAAAATATTAACGATTCTTGGCGCGATACATGAATGGAACCTAGCCATACGAAACAAACATTTCCTGTCGTCTTGTTGTTGAGGTGTATGTGCGCCAGAATTCAGAAATTGTAAACGATATATGCTATATACAAACAATGTCCTATGTCATCACACATATGAGTGCAAATTATGTGTGAAACACATAAAATAAAATCAATCACGTTTATTGTAAGTTTGCTACATGTGTCAGCCCCAACAAGCGCCATCCTCAGGCAAACTAACACAAAACTGTATACAAAGGAAGCTAATAGTGAAAACAAAAGAGGCTTCTTCCTTATGCATACATATATCACTTGCGTTGATAAAAATGGTTGCATATATTTCCTACTGAAATAAACATAATTGAAAACCTTCCTCATTAAAACACAAACATACAACCTTATAGAATAATAAATTTAGACACTGCTTTAGTTGCTTAGTATACTACAATGAAGTGTGTCATAAGTAAACACACAGAATTCAGTATTATCAGATGTCGGTTCTAGCACCAATGTTACTTAGAAACAGCTTCCTTGTATATGATGGTTCTGCATATTAAGTATAGTTTTAAAATATAAATTTAGGCTGCAGATTCTGTAACATGTTAAGGAGAAAAACAATACCCATTTAGTTGTTTGGTATACGTTGTTCATGGAAGTCACCATGCCTGCTACAGCCATAAAGCAAGTTACCACCCAAGTGAAAACACAGTTTCTGAGTATGTTTGCATTTCATTTGGATGCGAATGGGATATTTGAAATACTGACCACAAATAAATAAATAAATAAAATATTTATCTATCTATATATTTATCTATTTATCGACAAGCTAAACATATAGCAAATATGCCATATTGTGAAATTTGTGTATCCACACAGTATTGGTGTGAGAATATGCCTAATGGATGATGCATCATTAAAAAAAAAAGCAGAGCCATGGCTCTAAAAGCAAGGGACTAGATGAAGGGCATGTGAATACAGTGACAATGGTGATGCAAATCTAGTGATTTCTGCCAGCCCCTAAATTAGTGGCTGCCATCTATAATTAAATTAAATTTGTTCACCCCTGACATACATTAACATGAACTGGATCCATCAAGGGTTTGGTATGATGTGAGGTAATGGTCATGAGTAGGGATCAGCAACACTGCTAATTGGATTTAACCTTCACTCAGAAGTCTGAAACAGTTGCCATTTCTTCCAATTATAAATTTCAAAGCTGCTACCAAGTAGGCATGTCTGACTCAATCCCAATCAACCATGCTTGATACAGAAGTTAAGGCTGGTTATGACTAAAACTGATACTCAGGATCTGAGATTTTCATGGTAGTAAGGATCTGGGACTGTGGTGCTCTGGATTATGCCACTGGGTAGTCTCCTAGCTTTTGCAGGAGCCTACTGCCTGAAGTTGCATTTCTGCCTAATACAGAAGCAGCAAGTTCTCCATGTGGTGTCATAACAGTGAAGACCACAATCTAGAAATAGTTTCTATATCCTTCGCCTTCCATCTTTCACACACTCACTCATGCACTCAAAAAAAAAGTGAAACCCAAAATTTTGGAAATACTCAAATTGTCTCAAATGTTGAAAATGAATTAATCCGCACTACTAGACCCCTTCGGAATGTATCCCTACAATGATGTAGTGGTGGGGCTTGCGTGCTCAAATGATCCTGAGAGTTATGCTGGTGGTTGAATAGCTACTGGTAGGGCATACCATGCCAGACAGGTCAAAGGTAATGACCCAGACAAGAAGGGATATCCTGGTTCTCCTGGTTGTGTGCTGTGCATTGGGCTGATAACCCCACCCCACAAAAAGATGTTCTGTTGAGAAGCTTCTAAAATTGGAAAATGGATGTGGAGAACAAATTCAGAAGAGGCTAAGGTCCACCAAGAACCCTAATTCCAGAAGTATTACTAAACCAATACGAATCATGGATATACTCACTATATGAAAGACTCAAAAAGTGTGTACAGACAGGACTTTATTGCAACTTACTGCACCAGTGCAATAAACTGGAGAAAATTCTTGTCTGTATATTGTCTGTGGCATGGAAGATGCATAATACTAAGTTTTCAAAAAGCATGATTTTGATTCTTAAATGAAGTATATTTTTTAACACCTGGGACAATGAGGTGGCACAATATTTGCAAGTCACACTAGTATAACATGCTTGGATGATGAGGGGGAGGGGGAGTGGGGCCTCAGTTTGAAGAAACTTGAATATATGACACAATGTTGTTTCATAAACCTTCAATAAATTCAATAACTAACTGAACTGAAACAGGATTTATCGACAGAATTCACAAAGCATAACAGCACATATCTCTACTGCACAAATGTCTGTCTTACTAACCGTGTGTTGTATTTACTTAATATAAAATCCAAAAATAACATGCAACTTAGCTGATGGGCCTTCTGTGAAGATGGTTTTATGATCAAATCCTACTCTTGTCAGAATCTGTTTTTACTGCTTCCAGTTGCAAATATATTACAGATTGCTACTAATATTACTATTACTTTCTTTCTGCGAACATCTTAAATACTCATTATGTCTACACTCATTCTGCGAACTTCAACAGTTATCATATCTGTAACTCGTGACTTAAACAATATTATATACACCATACCTTGCATGAATGTAATGTATTTTCAATGAAAGTTTTATACTCCTGGCTCCAATGATTCATCAGTCCCCAGTGTCAAAGTGAAAGCTAAATGTAAAATTTGTATAGCCACCATGCTGTTTTACATTTTGCAGAATAAATTACTTTAACCCCATAAGTGCCAGCCTCTTGGAACAGCATATGCTAGAGTGCCATAATATTTCTGCCAACATTGCAAGCGTTCAGGATAAACCTCTACTTATCCCATGCATGATGACAGGTGCCAACATTTTTACAGCTCAAAAATCCCTGGTCATTTTTCCTAGTGATGTTATCTAATACACTTATGCACACACAATCCTCCTCTATTAAAGTTTCTTATATTTGCACATATCCAGAACATACAGCATTTTATAAATTTACTCTTACATTTTCTGCCCACAAAATTTTTTACAGGAACTTACAAATTACAAAAATAAATTTCACACTTGATGTCAAATTCCACACACTGTACTTTGTTAACAGGGATGTTATAGGACACCCACTTCCAAGAACGATTTGCCTTCTTACGTGTTTCATAAATATTGGGCAAGAAACCACACAAAGAAGCCCCTTTCTGTAATGCCTATGGAAGTATTCTTTGTGGAGCCTTTATTACATTGACCACATACTTGATTTCCTACTTCTCCCCTTACTCTGCTCAGTTCTTTTACTGCATGCATGAATGCACATACACAGCAGTCCTCATACTTTTAATCTGGTAATTTCCTGAGTATTCATATGCTTCCATCAAGCCAAGTACCTCTCATATTTGATGGCACAGTTATATTCTTCTGGGACCAAGGTAGTGTACTCAGTGATGACTTGCTACATGCAGGACAGGTCTAACACTGGTGCGGGTGAGATTTTCTGGACCGATCCAGACCAACCCCAAGACCCACCCAGCCTCCTGTACAATGGGTACTGGTTCCCTTTCCTGGGGCTAAAGGAGGTGGGGAGTGGCGCTGACCACCCACCCCTTCAAGCACCACGATCAAGTATGGGTAGAGCTATATATCTACTTGCTCTGCGTGCCTGTTTGGCACGTAAGAGGACAGCCATTGATATTCTCCTGATGCTATGCCTTATCTATGGCAAAAGCATCAATAACCTTTACTGAAAATGTCAACTAGTCACTGATTCAGTACCTGGCATCATAATATGTTTATAAATTACATAAAAACTCAAAAAGATAGTCAAAAGTATTCTGAAATGTTTTTTTTCCTCTTTCATTACTTCCTTTCCTTTAAGACTCTATGTAAGTTTACAGCTTTGTTTTTCAAGTGTTCATACAGTCACTGTAGTTTTGAATTATGGTGGGACATGGGAAGGGCAAATGGTAAAGCTGTATGTTTTGAGTTCTGAGGGACAAGTTCTGCCAGGCTCACAAAAGTTTGTATAGACTGGATGTGAGAGGGAGTGTTGTGAAAAATTACCCCCGAAAACAGAATTTTGAATTATTTCAGTTGTATCTTCACTGCTTTTTACTCGACAGTACACAAAAGTTCCGAGCAGAGATGTGACACTGAACCACAAAGCATCCATAACTTGATTCTTCAGTGATGGTGGCGTTTGTTGGATGAACAACGCATTACATAGTGGGTGCTCAGGTTTTCATGGCATAGAATACATGGCATCACATCTCAAAGACAGTTATCTTAAAAAAAGCATGACAACATGATTTATTACAGACCAGATCTTGGCACAATTGTCGTAATTTGGTTCTCTGGGATTGGAAAGGTTTCTAACACCAAGTGAACAGAGAAACTTCAGAATAAGTTTCAAAATGGTAATAGAAAATGTGTGAAACCAAGCACTATGCTGTGACTTGGCTGTGCAGGCAGATACAACTCTTGGTCTTCTGATGATGTTCATCTTACAGCAATGACACAACAGAAACTTTTACTGTGGCCCAAGTAACATTTTAAACATACTCCTCTTGAAACTGGAGAATAAACAGATGTACCCATCTCTCTCTTTCAGTAACAAGTACATATCATAAATCGTACTGAAAGATAAATTAAAGTAAGTCACAGGTGCCGCAGCAGCTTCAGGTGGTGTCCCTTAGTTATTCACACTGAATGCCAGTTCCTGGCTGACTGCTACTGTCACCAATTACCTCTTCCACCAGTAATGCCACTGGTATCAAGTCTTATCAGTATTCACACACCACTCTGAGTCATCAGCCTATGACACATGTGAAGGATGCAATCATACATTTCTATTTGTGAGGGTTGGTACTATATAATCCCAGTTGTCTGACAAGTCTATAGCATCCACATTATCACTACACAAGCCACTTTCATACAGACTGTCATTTTCCTCTGGAACTTCACCTGCTTGCTCATCCTTCACAGGACTGAGTTACCTTGCATCAATAATACTAATACAGGCATTAAACTCAAATGCCCAAAAGAGCACTAAACTCATTCACACACTGGAGTAGGCATGTTAGATGGCACTTCCCAGATGACTTCCAAAAATAACCACAGCACATTCAATTGTAACTTGACTGTGCCATACAAATACTGATGTGCTTCATCATATCTATGCAATTAACAGAAACATTTTGTAGTGTAGATAGGTGCTACAGCATGAAACAAGCCTTAACCTGCTTTACCTTAGACCTCCAATCATCTCAATTTGAAGAACTGGTCTCCAGTTATGAGAATTATTACCATGTAAAACAGGTAGCTGGTGGCACATTTAGAGCCCAGGGTGGCTGACAGATCATTCACCAGACACTAAAAGAATTAATAAATGTTGCACATTTTTTGAAGATCTATTACCATACATCATTTCAGGCCCTATATTAAGTGCTGCTAGTGTCATATCACAAAACCTAATAATCCAAGACCTACCACAGCAAAAATTATACCCACCCATCTTACAACTTCATGCACATGCCATCTTATCAATACTGATTATGGAGAATTACAAAGTATGAGGTTGGGGGCAGCCTAAAATGTCATCACATTCTAACCAAATGTTGGCAGACTCAGCCAGATTGGTGCTAGAGTTCAAATGGGGCACAAAGACAGCATGGTATTCAAATAATCCTGCTTTCTTATTTACAGAGGGAAATATGCTAAAAAGTGCATAAACAATCCACATGTGAGTGTCAGCAGTATACTGTATTTGTAAGGTTGACAGTCAAAGCCCTCAAACAACAGAGGCAAAAGCCATAGTTCATTATTGCCAGAAGAATTATAAGGGGAACTGATAGAATACACCACCTAGAAAATGAATGTTACATATTTCAATGAGGAGTTATGTAATTACAAACAACAGTCATTAACTCTGTGAGCACAAATTACCTCATCTTAATGATATTTAGAGGACTGACGAATGCTTCACTCTTCCCTTACTGCTCCAGGCACCAACGAAACTTTTTCCGACTACAATGAAATAAAACAATAACCCCAAATTTCACTACAGTTTCTTGAATTGTTCAACTGAAAGATTTGCAACAGATCAGTGTATATAAATGTGTATTTTTTGTTACATTTGCGTATTTTAATGAAAGAGAGAAATGATACATTAAGAACACATAACGCAAAATGTGTAACACTAAGATGACCAACAATTATATACCATGTTTGTCACACGTGACTAGGAAAGTAACTGCTGTTCAATTAACTTCTTTATGTCAGCACACATTCTTATTTGCAGTCCTCTCACTGTTCCTATTTCAATTTGTTTCCCAACACATTGTTGAAGCAGCAATAATTGAAGCCATCCAATTTTGTTCTAGCTCAAACTGCATTGGGCATTCCTGTCACAGTGGGAATTTCTTAAAATCTAACTTAGTGATCTTCACTGCCCAAATTATTCATAATATTAATGTCACTTAGAACTAATCACCTTGCCAGAGTCTTCATGCCCCTGGTACTTTGGTTTCCCATGGGTGAATGGAAGGTACCGATATTTAATCATATGCTGAAACAAGAAAAGGAAACAAATGATGGTAACATATCAATCATATGCTCTGCTTATGCAGTTTATTCATGTATTACTGTCTCATGAACCACTCTTCCATGTTTACATTTGGAATCTTAGGTTTCTCAAGAAAATTCTGAAATCACAAAAACAATATCTCAGTTCAGTTCGTGTAAACGTGGTAAATCACTGCTCGCTGTGAATTGGGGGAGTTAAATACCGGCACCATGCAAACTTCCCTTGACAAATATCGCACATTTTGCAGAGATCTTGCACCTCACAAAATTTTAGGGTCCTAAATTGAATGACACTGTGCTGCTGCAGAGTGGAAGCTGATCATTCACCTCCACCTAGTGCCTGGATTAAGAATGTAGAACTTTGTCTCCACTCCGTTGTAATCTTACATCATGGTGCTTAATTGCAACATTTCTTGTCACACAATGTATAAATGGTAAAGCTGCCCTTGTGCATAATTAAGCATTATGACACAAAACCATATGGGGGAGGGGAAGTATAGCTCTCAGCATTTGTAACTTCACTATTAGAAAGGGGTGAGTGAGTGTTGCTTTACTTCAACGGAAAGAGCACCCAGTACTCACCGAACAAGGGGATGAGTAGGCTCCAGAGGTAGTGTGGACACTTTGCACAAGAGACAATGGCAGATTACAGTGTCATAACACAGAAGACCACAAACCAAATACACAGAAGTGGATTACTAAAATCATAAGCATTAACTTATGGTTCCTACTAAGGTCATCATACGGACTGAAACATATGAGGTAATGAATTCTTTGTTATGATGCCTGAAATAATGACCCAGACTAGAAGAAGGAGGAGGAGGAGGAGGAGGAGACAATGACGATAATTAATAAAACTGTGTTCTGTGCAGGAGTTAGCGCTGTATAGCACTAACATCAAACTAATTACAAACTGGGGTTTTATTTCCTGCATCTCATGGCTACATATACAAACATTTATACCTGTGATTTGAAATGATAAGAGTATAATCACCCCCGTAATCAAGCAACTTTACGTTTCTGGAGATGTAGTACACACACACTCTGGAATCACAAAACAAATACAGTACTAAACAGATCATCCAAGAAAATGATGACAGTTCTTCCTACCTTAATTTGTCTCTTCATCGTAATACAGAAGAGCGTGATGAAATACATGACAAGAATGGGCCAAAACACGGGAATGTTGAAGCAATCGAAGAACGTGCAGATTATTGCAATCATTGTTGACTTTGTCACTGAATACCAAAATTTAAACTCTGGGAGCCGGCGGATGAATGGTCGGAACTCTTCATTTGCCCTTGTCGGTAGTTCTGGACCTTCATCTAGAACATTTCACATTATTCAAATAAGCTAAAGAGATGGGCTGGCACATTTCAAATACATGTCAACAATAAATGTAATAGTGACAATTATTTAAACATGTACCTTCATAATCTAACGCAGGATCTATTTTCGGTGAAAGAAATGCTATGAATAGATTTAAGTGGTAAATTCCCAAAGCATATGTAACAATATACCATCCCTGAAACAAAAGACATTGTCATTTAAATACAATTAATCTGCAGTAATCTGTTTAATGACACATGTATGGAAAAAGGTACAATGATTGTAGCATGAACAACAGATATTTGAAAAGAACTGGGCACAACAGATACATAAGTACAATAGTGAAGAACTACTAATGCCACAGCACTGGAATGAAATTCCTAGGCACCCTATAAAACACCTGATTTAAATTCCAGGATTTAATTTTTTCATGCAAAATCTTATCCCCCCTTTTAAGGGCTGTAGAAGAATGGCCATAACTGGCTGACGCGTATGCTGCTGTGTCGTTAGGGAATCGAACCCAGCACCATCAGTCACAGCATGTGTGTCATTTGGTGCCGAAGGATTATAAAATTTAATACCTGTAACTGAAACAAGTCGAGAGGTTAATCCTTGCTACTTGTAATGATAATCATGAACAAAAGTTTTACTGAAACTTGTAGTAAACAGGAAGTAGTTCTCAAGGTCTGTGGTTAGAAATCGGACTGATAATGGCTAACTGTAACAAAAAAGGGGTAAAAATGGGTAGTGGTATTCTTCTGTTTAAGGAAGCCACTGCAAAATTTGCATGGAATAACTGGGTAATGAGAAGAGTACCAAATAAGGTAAAAGTAAAGTAGTCCTTGTCCACAACATGAAGGCATACAGGGGTAGTGAAGGCACAGCTCCAAGTACTCTTAAACCTTGGGACTAGATTGAGGTGAGTGGTTTTGCATCACACTCCAGTCCATTTACTCCTAAGAATACCCACTCCCCACTGAATAGAAGGCTGCACAGGCCTCACAGCCAGTCTCGAGGAAGACAAGAAAAATCTCTTGCCACTGCGGGAAATTTAACCATGATTCACTGTCATCCAGTCCACAGGCTACTACATCACACTACACTGACTACACTTAAGCTTCTTTTTTCCGTCTAATTGAATAAGCCTATTAATATTCTATAGAATGCAAGCATTGACATCCGCGTAGTGACCTCTCGATTCAGACAACAGGACGCATACCTGTAGCAGAAAAACTCTTGCTAGGAAGGCTACTGTCAGAAGAGCTGCAAATAACCACCTTGCCATAGCATATGGTGTAACATCATCCAGCGTCTTCTGGTAGATCTGTAATGTGTGGACAATGAGATACAATGTTTAAAGAAACAACTGAGAGTTGCATTTGGTCTCTGTTAACACCCTCATCAGAAAGTCATATGCTGGGGAGCACAATGGAAATTACAGAGTCTTCAATAAACACAGACATTTTAAAATGACATCATACATAACTCCACGCTCAGACTGTTTTATACGCAATCACCACTGTTCAGATTTGCCACCAATAGGGTCTGTACAATTTTGTTCAATGTGCTGCAGTTACTGTTACATTTTGTACCAACCACAGTTAAAGTAGATGTTGGAAACGGTTTCCTTCAGTTCACAAACACAAATCATGGCTGACATGTATGTTGTTTCATGCATGTCAATGCTCTGCCGGCAAACTTGAAAAAACTATGTTCTGAGTGCTTTCTTCCACATCATCTTCAGGGTGAGAATTGTTTATATACATTTTATTTCTAAACATACCGCAGAAGTACAAATGGATTGCATGGGTTCAGATATGACAAATGAGGATGCAACAATCCCCTACTTATTAGTTTGTTATCAAGAACACTCTGTAAATAGCATACTGTATGAACACCAACTAATGCCCAATAATAGGACAGTTTGTATTAAAAACTGTCTGATTATTGTGCATTAGTTGGTGCTAATTGGTTTACGACACAATGCACGGTTTAAATAACATAAAATTAGAAAACGCCCAACAGGCAAAACTTACCTACACATACAAGAACACAAAGACGTCAAAACATATGTAGGGGTTTGTGAAGTTTTCAATACAAACCCTCCTATTATTTTGCATTAGTCGGTGTTATCTGGTTTACAATAAAATGCATGGTGTAAATAATATAAAATTAACACACTGTATTCTTTGAAGTGTGAGCTGTTACACTGTCTTGCTGAAAAAACATATTCGGTGCCTTGTAACTGCACATATTTACAAAAAATGGTATCATAACGTAACATAACCTCAGAAACAATATGACCAATAATCCTAGTTGCACTCGCAGCATTACTTCAACCATAACCTCATACAATTTGCAACTTCAAGGATTCAGACAGCGCTGTTTTACAGACCACTGTCTCTCATTCTTAGAGTTTACATATCCACTGAGATGAAACCAAGTTTTGCCACTAAGAACAAGTTTGGTGTCTATTTCTACATTCTTCATCCCATGATGGTACCATCGCACAAACGTCAGCTGCACATAATGATGCAGCTCATATTTGTCAGTCACACGTGTCTAATATTGCTGCAAATGCAGCAGTTTTGTTGCATTTCATGATAAGGAAAATTTGTTGACAGTCAGCTGACACATATAGTGATGGCCTACCTGACTGTAGATGGAATGGGCCTGTTTAGCTACCTACTTAATGCACTCACCACCAACTTCAACCTTTCAACACATGATCATAAATGAAAGACCGAATGTTACGTACCCATTACTGTATGAAGTACATTGTCATACCTGTTGCAGCCGTTTCCAAGCCTGGGATAAAATATTCCCTTTCGAATTAGAAACTGTATCATCACCTTGCATCATCATGGGTATCGCACCACATCTACCAGTTTACTTGTCCAGTAAATGAACTCCCTGTAGGCCTGCATGACATACATACTGCATTAGGTTATGTTCCACACTCACACCCTCAAAACAACACAACAGAAAATCATTCATCAAACTACACAAACAACAAAACGGTAAGCAGAATCGATAACACGTACAGCGAGATATAGCTAATACATAAACTAATCAGCAGAACGTTATAAGCTGCAAGCAGAATTGGGAGCAGACGAAATTCAAAGTAGCAGTTACGTTTACAAAAGTAAATGCCTTCAGACAGAAATATGTCCTAAATGTTGCATCCTATACACCATTAAAAACACAATATTCCTTACTTCTTGCTGTGTGCAAACATTCTATACTTACATGAAACTTTCCACGTCAATCAACTTTCGTCCATACAGAATAATTACCACTGGTTAGTAACCACTGATTACCCACGGTACACACATGCAACTCTCTGCTGGAATTTGCACTGTATTGTGACACATACTACTCTGCCATCTCTGCGTTGTATGTTGCAACGAACGCAACGCAAACGGTGGCCTAGCCGGTCCAAAAGTCAAACACTACTGCGTTTGGAATGCAACGGCAAGTACTCTTAATTTCTACACTCTACGCGGCCTAACTTCCCAGAGCAGAGTATTCTTAAGTCACCACTGGGCGAACCTCAAATCGCATATGTAGCAATTGCATTTTTAAAAACCAAATCGTGAGACAGCAGTTATGTGTCTGGGGCATAATACAAACATACCAAGCACTGAACAGGCAGTCATTTATTAATATAACGAGATAAGTCAGATAAAAAATTATGACTTAAAGATGACGACAATAATAATACTTCTCAACTTAAAGACACGAATTTTTCTTTCCATATATGTTCCCCATCCTTCGCGGTCGCATTCCAGACTCTGTATTAATCTACACATCTTTCTCTCCCTGTCCTGTTTCTTCCTGTTCGTGGCTGGTTGATGGATGTCCAAGTAACGCAGATGTTTCCTTCCTCCGCGTGGAAGTCAAAATGTTCGTTCGCATTGTCAGAAATGTATTTTATGACTTGGAAAACCTCGATACATTTGGTGCCCGACCTGAGTTTTGCGAGACACCAGGACAGAGTTCTGTAAAACACATACAACCGGGATTGTCCCGCGAAGGCTGAGCGAATGGGGTCACGAGCAGTGCCGGCCTTAGCAAACGCGGGGCCCGATTGCGATCATTGTGGCGGGCCGCTAAAAGTTATTGTGCAGAGAGAGAGAGAGAGAGAGAGAGAGAGAGAGAGAGAGAGAGAGAGAGACTAAAGTTTTGGTATATTAACGTAAGTTAGGATGAAACATTAAAAGTGTCCGTTCTTTATCATTTTTAAAAATTACTAATGTGCGAATCCCCCATGACCGCAGGGTCCGAGTGCTTCAAATCTGTCCAGTAGGCCTAAGGTCGGCCGTGCATACTAATATGGTGAGACCAGGGCTGTAGAGTCGGTACACAGAACTTCCGACTGCGACTCTTCAGTTTTTAAAACTCCGACTCCTTCATCAAATCTCAATATATATTAATAATGGTAAATGCATAAGACATTTCATCACCACCACGTGAGTCATCAGGCTACTTTTTTTGACTTACAACCTATATTTAAGCGTAAGTCTAATGGTTATTGTAGATATCAGGGCTCTGCATTTGGAGTATCTAGTTAAGATTTTAAATTGAAGTCGGAGTCGGTACATTTTTACAAACTCCAACTCCGACTCCATCTAAAATTCCTTCCGACTCCGACTCCACAGCTCTGGGTGAGACCGTTTAACTACTACTGATATCCACACTTTCTTTCAGCCTCTGAACCTCCCAACCAAGGCTGCTCATTCTTGTACCCATTTTAACTGAATGACGTTTTCAATGTTTCTTCCAAAAATTAACATATATGAACACAGCAGATGTGACAAAAACTTATATTTCAGTACCGTAATATTACTTATATAGTTGCAAGTTCCTGTACACAGCCTGAGGATGGCTTAATATAGCCGAAACATGTAGCTCGCTGTGGATTTTAATGAACAAGTGCTGTGTTACACGGTTAATTATTAGTGTCTATTTAAGTTTCCCGCCTAGTATTTCACAACAAAAGTCGGAGTATTTTCAGCATTAATTACATGTTTACTTTAATCTCCAGGACTTAGTAACGTAACGCAGCACATAATATATAATAAGTGTATGTTTTATGTATATAAAGACCTAATATATTTGCGTTAGTACTTGCAACGGCAAATAGTGTAAAATTCTAGTTTAAAGTTACAAGATGAATCAAGTAGTGTCAACAACATGGCATACGCTTTAAAATTTGGAAGCTTGTGTTCCGTGTTTTAACGCTTTAAATACACGGCCAGTCATTTTGCTGGTTTTATATATAACTACAAACCCTAATAACAGTGGTATGCTAAGAATTATCACTTATTTGAAATGCCACTTGTAGTGAAAGATTATACTTGGAGACAAACTGAAAACGTCGTTGTAATCAGAGTACCTTTAAAAGGCGTACATTACAGAAGAGTTGATATATTTTCTTCTGATACCTATATAAAGGTATGTTTTATTGTCTTGCTATGCAACACGTGTACAACAACTACAACTTGCCTGCACTTTGTACGGAACTATTCATGAGCGACAATTTTTATTCTTTGACAGGCACATTTTCAGCCATTTCTGTTCGAAGTTTTTCTCTTCTCTTCGGTAAAAGAACCCGAGAGCAAGTGTACTTTGTCAGATGGCGAAATTATTTTTGAATTACAAAAAGTGGAACGTGCCTTTTGGGATAAGTTGGAAGCTAATATGAGCAAACCGGAACAGCAGGAAATGCGCAAGAAAATTATAGAAAGAGTTCAAGAGAATGCCAAAGCAGAGCAGGACAGGAAGCGAGGTATGTGAATGAGAATGCAGTAAGATTACCGTATATAAATTTGGGCATCACACCTACTGGTAATTTCTCGCTCTTGAATCTTGCGTTGTTGATTTTAGTATCATATTATAATTGCGTTTCAGGAATGAAAAAAAGATGAATCCCTTTCACTTTCAGAGCCATGGGTAATATAACTGCATGAAACAGTATGTAATCTTGACTACGTGTCATGAACTGGCTTCTCATTGTGCAGTTCAATCAGTTCTTTGGCGTGGTGGAAGGTCCTCTGGCGCGCCCGCGATTTTTGTTGTCTGCGAAGTTGGTTATAGAGTTCATTAGATTACATCCTGCGTTATCATATCCGGGATAGCATAGTGACTAGACTAGGGACTGGATGACCGACGAATCGTAGTTCGATTCCCGGCATCAGCAAGGAATTTTTCTCCGGAATATACAGACCACCCCTCGGGTCCACACGCTCTTCTTTTTCGATAGGGGCTCTGTCCATGGGGACAAAGTGGCCAATATGTGAAGCTGGCCATTCACCTACATCCAATGCCCAGGTTAAGAATTAATGGATCTATATTTCTGCTTCACCCGTAAGTCATTATAGTGTGCACAAGGACACCTTCAGTTTACTTTTAACTTGTCACAGATGGTATTTATCATTAGGTTAATGCAGTGGTTCCCAACGTGTGCACCTCCGCTGATCCCAAGGGATGCGTGACTAGTTCCCTGGGGCTTCATGGATAACTTTTTGTAAAGGCTATGTTGAAATTTACTTATTTTTTAAATTAAAGGAATAATGTTTTGTTAATAATAATGGAGGAACATCTTTAATTGGTCATATGTTTATGTCGTATGACCGTTAAAACATCTAATTAAGAAACTTCCTGTACCCACAAAGAGAGCAACAATGAGTTTATTTAAGGTGAAATCATGCAATTCATTATGTATGCTGTTGGTAGCTATATAAAATCAGTTCTGAGATATAAACTTTAATTTTAGTTTCTTTAGTTTGTTTTGTGAATAAAATAATGTCCTTCATGACTAAGTATGCAATAAATGTTTGCCTTTTTAAAAAAAATTAAAACTAGAATTCGCTGGGTGCACATCCTAATGAAATGTGCTATGCAACCTTATCTTAGCATCTATTTTTTGAAACTGATAAATCTCGTTTTCAGTAAGTTTTATAGGTTGGAGGGGCCACAAACTCTTTTATTTAAACGACAAAGGGGTCTCAGTTAAGAAGTCTGGGAACCACTGGTAGGCAGAATTATTAAGAAAAACGACAGACACAGCTGGAACTTCAGAATGATTTTAATAACACACCCTTTTGTGGTGCTCAGCATGGGAATAATGTAAGTTAAAGTATGCTCATTCTGTTCCTCTATAACTGTCTTTGGTTCTTCACAAAATTATTACTTTTTTGTAACCCCCCCACTGCTGAGAAAGTATTCACTGTTACAGATAACCTGGCTCTTGGTATGCAACCCACCCAGACTCTTACTTGTATATACCATATATATTCCATTATGTTGCTTATAATTGTATTCTTTTGTGAGTCTATTATATCTACAGATGTTTTCCATAAACTTGTGTGATCTTGGAATCTGTTATCTAGGCGAAAATATCTATGTTTAGTCTCGTTAACTGGCTTACTATTAACTTTCAGCAAAGAAAGCCGAGTTGGACCGGCTAGCTGTAAGACAACAAATGGCTATTGACGGTCGTCAGCATCAGAAAATTGAAGAAATTAAAGGTGATTTAAAGAAAAATGCAATGATGGAGCTTGAAGACTGGAAGGTGACAAATGAAACAAAAGAAAACAAAGGCAAGTACATATAATTGAGGATGGAAAGCGTATATGGAGCACTGACCTCTGTTACAGTCATTTTCAATGTATCACACTTTACTGTGAATGCCCATCATAGGAGCAGCTCCATCAGTCGCAATGCATATCAAACCCACAGGAAATGTTTTCTCCACTTATATTTCCGGGCATACGAATTAGTTCTAAAGCGCTTCACTTATAACGTGACTTACAACGGTGAATAGGCACTGCATGCTGAGCTGTAACTCTATCATTTGTGCTTTCATCCACTGCTATCATGTAGGTTTGAAAACCTTTGCTAGTCAATTTTAACTGATACCACAAATCAGCTGTTCATATTCTTCCTATGTACAGCAACTGTGTTCCTACTGACGCTTACGTTTCCCAATTTTGTACTTTTTCTGGACAGATGATTTAAGTTGTTTTAAGTAAACACTCTTGAATACAGTATGCTCTATAAAAAGTCAATAATACAGTTTCCTTAACTGCCGAGTCATTTGATTATTAATGTTACAGAAGATCCTGTGTTGATTTTTTAAAGCTTATTTTAATTTGCACAATTTATCAGATCTTTATTTTTCTGTGAACATGTCACATTTTTCTTTGAGTTTTTTTTATAACAGTATGTAACATTATATTCATGGTAAACCTCTTTTCCCTGCTTGATAGCTGATCTTATCCAATTAAATGTTTCTATTTATAAATAGCAATATCTGTGAAGTATTTAGTTTTTCAAGTTTTGTAGGTAATCAGAATTAAAATGGGCCATATGTGGCCTGAGGGCTGCTAATTTGATATGCCTGACCTTTATTTTTGCATATGGCACTATGGAGCAGAACCATTCTGCTTATATTATCAACTTTGTACATTAATTTTCAGCATACTGTATGCCATTATAATGTTATGGTTTCAGACTCTGTGAAACAAGATGTGATATCCACTGAAAAGCAATCAGTTATCTCCAAGAAGAATGTCTCTACAAATCAACCCAAATCTAGCATAGAACCAGGCGAAAATGTAAAGCCAGTCCCACTACCACGAACCTGCAGCACAATTAAAGTTTGCTTCACTGCTAGAGCATTTCCTACACCACAGCGTGAGTCCCAGACTCCAGAGGAAGAGGAGGTATTAAGGTTTTATGAATGCTCAGAATGAATTTGTACAAAGTCTGAACAGTATGTGAACTCTTTACTGTTTGACAGTAAGCAACAAATTTCTCTTTGGCGCCTAAACCTTGTGGTTGAACGAGGTTTGGCTTACATAAAAGGCACTTGTATACAACTTATGACAGCACTGGCATACAGTCTTCATAACACATTATTTGTTCTACTACAGTTCTTGCTTTCATTTTTAAAACACTTCCTGCCTTCTGAATTTTTGTAACTCTCTTTTTAAATAATGGACTTAATCATATTTCAATTCCAATGAAACTGAAACAGTAAACTGCTAAGAACTAACGTGTTATTGATTAATGATAATATCCTTTGGTGTGTCTTACTATTTTATTATTTAAGGTATTTTCCCCTTACAGTTTCACTATTTCTATGAAAATAGATAGGCTCATGCGATTTCAAGTTCATATTTTTTTTCATGCTTAATTACATAAGTTTTCTTCCGTAATTGCTACTGCTGCTTTAATGTTGTGAACATGATGTATGTGAAATGTACATGCTTAAGCGTATTCCAGAATATGTTATAACAAATAAACCTGTCCATGACTATGACAAACTACAGCACTGTCTCTACACCAACCTGCATGGTAGTAGTTGACCTGTTATACCAAGATCCACGCCCATCTTCCTCAGTAATTTTGTGTACATATGTAATTAATGTCAATAGAAAATTGTAGGATTAAATTTTGTATGCAACCAATTTTAACCAAAAATTTTCGCTTTTAGACAGAAGTAAGTTTATGTGTAAGTATGCATTCAGGTATCATTATGATAATGTAAACAGCTAGATGTAAAAATTTACAAGTGAAGACCCTATACTTAATTGAACTTAATGTCATGAAGAAATATGTGTGGCTGTACAAATCCATGCATTATTTACTTCAGCACTCAATGGAAACAAGATATCAACTCCACACTCCAGACAAAGTTACTTCCAGGGAAAGGCCTCATGGTATCTCTTCAGTACGAGGCTGGTTGGCCTCAGATTTGTTCTGAACATTGTGAAACCCTGTTCAGCCATCCTGCAGCCAGTCAAAATACAGACTGGGCTACCCCAGTGTAGTATGGCATGTGCAGTACTGATGCACAGTGTAGCATTTATATGTGGCACTTCATGACAAATTTCCTATTGTTATGCCCAACAGGATATGAATCTTTAATGAAGGGCACCAGCATGTGACACATTGAAAACTTTTTCTGCATGGTATTGGTTAAATTAATAATAGGCGGGATCTACAGCATTCTACAATAGTAATATATTTAACCTTTACTGTAGGGTACTACAGTAATGCATGTGCAAATTTTGTCAGAGTGAAATGCTAAGTTAATAAAAGATAGTAAAAGTTTTATGACTTACAGCAACAGTACTCTAGCAGTGTATCCACACATGTGCACAGCACATTTCAATTGGGTGTGGAACCAGGAAATTTTATTTTTCATTTTTTTAAAAGTCAAACAGTTCTTGAATACTCAGTCATAAAGGACATAATTTTTATTCACCAAACAAACAAAAGAAACTAAAACTTAATTATTATTGCTGGTCACATAGAACAACAACCCATACTTTACAAATAAGGGCCTATCATGCAATTAAATTAAAATGCAAAGGCACTTTTTTTAAACACACCCTGTATGCATGCTTATGACTGTACCTAACATTACTGTTTGAAATTTATGGCTAAACTGAAAAGAACTAATGAAACAAACTGCAAATTGGAACCAACAACCCTAGCTGTATTCAACCAGCATAGTTAATATTTAACATATGGAACTTACATCTGCCAAAGAAGAGATCTTTGCTGTACGCAACAGCTACAAGTTAATCTTTGTCAAAAAGAAATTACTTGCATTACCAGACCAGTGAATTATGTTTAATCATAACAATGTTCTACCGTGCAATTCCTAAGCCTGTCAGTGCATTTTCATTTAGCAATAAATGGATAACATCTAAGTTTGTCTCAATTAAACCAAACATAAAGTCATACTTGCATACTTACATCTCATCTTCTACTTCCTAGTGGCTAAAGAAGCAGGCAGAAGCTCGAAGAAGAGTTGGATTTGTGGCAGAGGATTTGAGCCCAGAAGAACTGGATCCAGTGTGGCTTAAGGATAAGGGAGAGTAAGTTATTACTGCCAAGAATATAATGGACCGTCACCTGTTATGACCCATTATAGTTAATGGGTCATAACAGGTGAGGGTCCATTTTAGCAAGAGCTCATAATATAGGAACATTTCTTGCTATAAAAGACACATCTTGTGCAAAGGTACAGGAAGTTAAGAAGTTGATGGCAGTGTTATTCCACATTATGACATACAACAGTAATCACACAGTAGTCAGACATACTTTAATTTCCCACATCATAGCCATATTTTCCATGCATTGCATCCAGTGATCCACAAGTGTCCTAATTTCATACAATCAAATGTTCTTAGCTGAGATTTAAGCTACTCTTTCACATCATCACGCTGCTTACAGATTAAATGTCTCCTGTCATCTTGCTCACTTTCATAAACATACATTTATCCAGATCAACATTTAATTCAAAGTCTATCTTCATCAAAGCTACTTGGATCAGCTAGGGACTTTTAGAATGCAAACATTCAAAGAACATGTGAAAACTGTGAGTACTGGTACCGACTGACCTTTCCATTCTTGTTGTATATTGTTTCAGTCAATTTTTCAAAGCTGGCAACTACCTTGGTGCCGTCAGTGCATACAGCCATGCCATCAGTATTGGCAGCAAGATGCCAGCATTATATTCAAACAGAGCTGCTGCTCATATGGCACTTGGAAATCTGCAAAAGACTATTGAGGATTCTTCTACTGTAAGTACAAAAAAATGATGTTCCTTGAGTCTTTCTTGCTGTCCACAATGCAATTTCTTATGCACCATGCTCCACACCGCTTCTCAACCACCTTGCTCTGCTTTCCCTTTACCTTTTAAAGCCTAGAGGTTACGTATAACATTCAAAAATTCTATTTTCTGTCCTCATAGTGTATTTATGTGTTTTGAATGGGCCTCACAACAAATGGCTGTTATCTCCCTATATATCATTGACTGACTGCTTTTTTATAACTGATAACATAGTGTTATACACAAACACACCAATCTGTGCCATCTGGAATGTTTCTTATCTTCGTTTTAACTACAACTGTGTTTTATACCACCGTCATCGGGACTCTTAAGACTCTACATGTCTTTTATCCAAGTGTTCGGCTTTGAAGTGACACTACTTCAACTAGGCATGTGTTGGCCCCTCTAGTGGTTTAATGAATGGCGTTTTATATTCTTAGTGTTAACCCTGATGATGGTGCTACAGAGCACCAAAAGAAGTCCGGCCTGTAAATAAACTTCTACTAAGAGTTTTAACAAACTTGTGCAGGTGTTGGTATGTTTGTGTACAATTTTAGTGACTACGTGCTCGGTATGGACAATATGAGACAGAGTGTGTTTAATTCACAGTATGGAACAGGGTTGTAAATAGACTAGAATAAGTTTCATCCTTAAAGGATTAATTCTGTTAATGCTCTTAGTCCAGACCCACAACTTTACTATTTCTAAATGTAATAATCTCACTGATAGTGAGTCAAAATCACAGCAGTCTTAAGGCTGACAATAAAACATTTATGGTGTTGCTATAGGTTTGTACTTCCACACTGTGTTACTTAAGACCACGTGTTCCTGAATTTTTTTTTTGGTCATAGAATCCTTTTGGGCTCAGGAATAGTTTATATAACAATATATTATACAAAAATGAAAAACAAAATATTTCTTATTTTTCTGTAGCTTATCTGCAATTAGTGAAAAGAGAATTTCTGATTTTCCCACCTGCAAATTCAGTACATACTTTTAAGTGCCTACCAGCCTGACCATTAGAATTCAGTCCACACTCTCTTCCTTAAAAATCTATTTTAATATTATTCTTTCATCAATGCTTGAGCCTTCCCACCATCTTATGACCATTTTATGCTCCTTTCATTATCTCCCCAATACACCTACATTTCATTTGTTTCAAATTGCTCACCCTAGTAATATTTTATGGAAAGGACAAATTATGAAGCTCCTCAATATGTGTTCTCTCCACCTTCCTCTTAATTACAATCTCTTAGGTACAAATTCCTTTGGAACCTCTTATCTGTTCTCCCTGTAGGTTAGAACCAAGTTTCACATCCACACAAAACAACCTGCACAGATATACTTCTGTATATTTCAAACTTGACTTATAAAGAGGAGATTGAAAGACATATAATTAACAACTGAATGGTCTGTGTCTGTGCCTCCTTGTATAGCAAATAAATATATAATAAACAACGGATTATTTCTTTTATGGGTGCCATCCTGTTGTGCTTAAAATCAAATTACAATAAAAATAATGATAATAATAGCCGTGCAGCACAACTTCAGATAAAATCTAAAGTTGTGCTGCATGGCTATTATTACTATTGTTATTAGAACGGATTATTTGTTATCAGGCACTTGAGCTTCTAACGCCATGTGTGGAAATGAATTCTTTGTCACGTGCTCGCTGCCATGCCCGTCGTGGAACAGCTCTTTGTCGACTGGGAATGATGCAGCAGGGGATTGGAGAATTGAAGGCTGCAGTGTCTCTACAGCCTAATGATGACAAACTACGAATGGATTTAGAAAAAGCCTGTGCCCTTGTTGAGACTTCTGTTGTGGGAGATGAGCTAGATTAACTATCATGTTAAAATTATGGCAGTAACAATTAATGCTGTCTACAGCAGTGCTGATAATGAGTTGATATTGTGCTGAGAGAAAATCCAAAATCACACTTAGTCTTTTAGAATTTTAAATGATGTTTAATCAAATTTTGGGTTAGTAGTGCATATATTTCTCCTTGTAAAATAGATACATTTCATTTCTATATTACTTTCCTTCCTTTATAGTAAAATATAATTCTGCTACAATAACTGTGTGTCTATTTTTGTCTCTGTAATGGATTTTCATAAAATCTTGTATAAAAATAATATGGCATAGGTCACTCTGTTGTTATGCTTCATTATCCAGAATCAGCAATAAGAAGGTGGCAACTGTCTGAACTCCTGAAGTGGGAATTACATTATTACCACATAATGCGAGATCCTTCAAATGTACATAATAAAATGTGTTTGGGAAGTGCACAGGTTTCTTAAGCCAGTTTTCTGTAGAATGAAAAGAAGAAACATGGTGGCCGAGATATTAATTAAGTCTGAGTTTTGTGATAAATATAGAACCATAGGAATTACTGCATAAAATTGTGTGCAGATGAATTATAAACATACAGTAAAATCTGTGATATCTGGCACCTCCAGGACCAAAGGTTTGCCAGATATTGCAACTTTCCAGATATCAGAATATTATACATAAGATGTATCTTAGTGTATCTAGCAAGCTCATGGACAGACTTAACCATGGTATTTGTCACTTGATATTCTGTCCTGTTTTCCATGCTGCACTTTCTAGTTCTTTTCACCACTACTTACGTAACAAGAGCAGTGTCATTTGCGCAACATAACACAGTAAGTCAACCCTTACTTAACTTAAAACCACTTGTCAATTCACTGGTTAATGGAGATTTCCAGATAATCCAATACTGAATATTGCAGATTTTACTGTACCTGCAAATTTTGTGTGCAAAACTGAGGTCCTGTTTGACAATTTTTGAAGGCGTGAAGCACTATTGCAGTAAGGAGTAAGTGTATTGTATTGTAAAGAACTCCACTTTCCTTATTACCCTGTTTGTCCTCCGTATGAATATAACAGGCACTATGTACTCCAATGTTGCAACCAATCATTTTTCTCATATGCTTGTTTCTTTAATAAAAGTTTTCCCAGTATTTTCCTGCATCAGTTGTATCAAACTCTACTCAGAGCTGTACATGGAGTCAAACAAAGAATACCCATGGACACTCTGTACACTGCAATACAGATGGCAAATTTGTAATCTTGTTTAGCCCTTATGATGTGAGTGACACAATGTTATAACATTGGTTATATTCAATATCTAGATGTTCCTGAAGGTAACATGTTGAAAGGTGTGGTTTACTGAAAAAATAATAAATTAACACCAGAATAATTGTTTTGTGGGTGGGAAATATGTATCATCGTATGATCTGGGAACATTGTAGGCACGAAGACATGGTTGGCTGCAGTGTACAAATGTGGGGTTTGTTTCCAAGATACCCAATCCACACTGACAAAATGTTTGGGAAACAAGAAAAATCTCCTGTGGCACCAATTATATTCAATAAGCAGTGCAATAATGATTCTATACACATAATTTGGCATTTTTGTGAATATAGCTCAATGTTGTCATAATTTGCAGCCATGTGATGAAAGGCAAACGATAAATAAATAAATAAATAAAATGGTGTGGGAAAGTTTGGTACAGAAAAACTGGATGTGGTACTTAGTGGCAAAAAATATTTACTGGTATTTGTGAAATGCAAACAGGGTTTGGGTACGAAGACCTAAAGAAAAGAGACCTAGGTAGAGATGACGGGATAGCATTAAAATGGGTATTAAAGAAACAGGATGGATGTAGACTACATTCATCTCATGCAGGACAATAGCAAGTGATGGGCTCTTGTAAATGTGGTAATGAACTTTTGATTTCCATATAATGGGGGAAAATTTCATGCCTAACTCAGGAAGTAGCGGCTTTGCAAGAATGCCTCTGCTCTCTGGGATTGGTTATTGGCCTGGTGCATCACATGGTATGTTAATTGTTTAGCCACTAAGGAACAGACAGTAGAAACAAGGGGAGGTGGAATGGCACAGTAAGGAGAGTGGCTAGGCTACAGCCTGCATAATCCGTGGTTCAAACCTTGGCAGGGATTTTTATATTCTGCAGAACATCCAGACTTACTCTGGGACCCACATGCATTCCTATTCAATGGGTAGGGGCGGCTCCTTCCCTGGGAGTAAAGCACCTGATGTGTGAGACTGACCACTAACGTCTATGTAGTATCAAGGATAAGAATGAGTGCAGCTATACCTGAACTACATGTGTACGTCTTTTTGGCATGCAAATGGAGAACTCTATCTTTCCCAATTAAAACACAACTTATTTTAACATCATAAAATACATAATTCTGCATGGTCTTATCACCATAAAGACAAATAAGGAACCATACTCTTTCCATTACAACCATAACCAACAAATTATTACAACGTACCTACACTTAACAGTCCACATGAAAAATATCACTGAGTTCATGTCCTTTAACTTTATTTTCATGTTGTGAAACAATGCTTTTAATAAAACAATAAACAATGCATTTTATGTCCCATAGCAGTTTGCTGTCACATATGTTCCCCTCCTTAATATTATGCACATGGTCATGACACAATTACTTCTAACCCCTGAAACCAGTAATACAGGCAGCTGGAACTTTGCCATGTGGCGGGAACTAGTCCTTGATAACATTAATTTTAAATATATTAACAAATTTGTCAATTTCTGAACCACTTGTC
This sequence comes from Coptotermes formosanus, assembly GCA_013340265.1. Taxonomy (NCBI): domain Eukaryota; kingdom Metazoa; phylum Arthropoda; class Insecta; order Blattodea; family Rhinotermitidae; genus Coptotermes; species Coptotermes formosanus. Next base: position 842,560 of record BLKM01011693.1, on the reverse strand, counting down.
TAGTCCATACCAAATCTGCAGTGAAGACAATAAACACTGCACATAAGGTGTCACTGTAACAACAATAACTATTCTGTTAATTTAAAATATAAGTAAAACCTTTGGTTCAACTCACCTCCAAAACTCTCTTTGGTATGATGCACCTTGAAGGAAGAACCAACACACACTGCTACGTAACAATCTGGACACCAGGAATGAATGTCTCTCCTTACAACAGATTTCACATAAGATCTGACATAATATGTTCCATATTATTCACCTACAGTTATTATGCAATATTAGCTTCACGAATTTGCTGCTACGATCATATTGTATATGCATTACAAGGAGGGATCTCACAGTGTATTTCTGATTAACTTTCAATACAGCTGAATATGACCTTTATACGCTTGCCGTAACAGAGACTCTTACTTGCTGTCTACAAGCACACTGAAGCAGGTTTACAAAATATAGCTGAATACAAGATGAAACTGATCCTTTGCGCGTATGTACATTATAGACTGAAAACGTGCCGAAACTTCACGTACACCGCCAAAAATTACGCCCACATTACTGCCACATATAGAGAAATAACCACACTAGAGAAATTCGGGGGATGTTAATAGATGTCGCTGTGAGTGGGTAACGTATTATTGATGTCGGTATGAAATCAATTGAACTAACGCGTTGTGTGTGAGAAATCGACGTTTGCGATCTTTGCGCGAAAGTGTCGGTATATCACAGAGGCGAAGTTGTGATTCAGTAGAGCTTGGCATTGCCCTGAGAACTGAAATTTATTTTGAAACCATAAACATTCGTGACTTTGAAGAAAGAGGAAAGTATCATGACGCGTTATTTATTGTATATATCATATATAGGGACACAGTTTAGGTATATGAACATTATCTTTTTTCTCAGTGCGTATCAGTAGTTGGTGAGATGCATGACTGAAATTTTTTCCAAGTACTTATTATTATATAATAATGAATTAGACTTAAACGTTTTGTTACGAGATGTCTGAACATGTTACTTTTCATTTGTATTGTGCGATGCATGCGCCGGTGTATGTTTGAACACCCCACATTCACGTATTTAATTCATGTCTGGGTAGGCGCAGGACGACGGTGTTCGATTCCTGACAATGTCGGGAAGATTAGACTTCGAACTGAAATTAATTTGTAGGAAAAGTATGAAAGAGGGTATCGTCGATCACTGCCTACCAGTTGGTTGTTTCGTGATCTTGCTGTTGGAGCCATATGGTCTGTGTAATCGTGCTAATAGTTACGAACACGTAACTGGAAAACCCCTGTTCTTTGTGACATAAATGAATGACAAGTTTTCCCTGTTCACGCAATGAAGGCATATAGCGGGAGTGGAGGTATAGCTCCACTCAATCTTAACCTTGCCGTGAGGTGGAGGTGAGTGATGACCTACAGGGCCCGGCCTTGTAACTCCCGACAATAACACCGGTTCCCATTGAACTGCAGGGCTGGGTGGGCCCCAGAGCTGGCTTGCACATTTCAGAGACGAGAAGAATCTCTTGCCGCTGCCAGGGTTCCTGTGGCCTAGGTGCTATACCAATTACAATATCCTCCCTCCGTATTAAAGAAATGAGTTTCCGTTTAAAAGTGCTGGTAATCACAGTGACGTGCTTCCTTGGAATGAATATGTAAACATATCTTACCAGATTAAGAGATGGAATAGTCATGTTCCATGCTCTGTATACTTAGTAGTTTGTCAGTGCATCCTGAGTGACACATGAAAGGTTAATTTTATAAGCCTTCTGCTAACTTGTATTAATATTGAATTTCTGTTGCACTGGCATGAAATAATGTGTGTGCATAAACCATGAAATACAACTGTGACCCATCACAATTCACATAACTGTAGGCTGATAATGAACTATACTGTTTTGCAAGCATAACCACCAGTTCTTACATATTTGTCAAAGATTCCACTTCACATAAATGCTTTGTTGACGTCTATGAATGCCAGTTGTCTGTCTTATTATATGCAGAATAAAGGGCAGTATATAAAAATTAGACCATGATTACCTCTTTCAAGTTTCATTATCATCCTGTTATCTCTGTTTGGATGTTTTGTAACACACTTTGATATAATATCTGGAATAAGCGGATGATGTGCTCTGATCTCTCAGAAATTCCTAACACCTTTTATAGTATTTGAGTACAAATGTAAGGTCTTGTTCAAACTGCAGTGTATTTATTGTCAGTGATGGGAACTGTAGAACTAGGTCTTCACATCATCCACATGTTTGTTCTAAGAGTTGCTCAGGTTCACTTTGGGCATAAACTGCAATTCACATACTTCCTCTAGAAACTCCATATTTTACTATTTAAACTTTTTTAATGCTGTGTATATGTATATTTTAATTATGAAAGATGTCATTTATTTGTGTGGATACAGTATTCATATTACCAGTTCAATATATGATCTCTTAAATAACTAGTTGTGTCCAAACATGCATATATATATACTGTAACCACACATAATTAACAAATAGGCGATTTGTCTTAGCAGTTTTAACAATCTCCTGTAACAATATTTTATTTAAATAAAGGGTTTTTATCAAAATATAGAATATACATTTTTCAGATCATATGCTATTTATATGTATACTTAACACATATACTTATCAACTTGACTATTATGGTGTTTTATGCACTGTAAAACCTTTGATATTTGTTGTTATATGGTATTATACACAACCCTTGATAATGGCCCAGCTGGGGCACAGCATGTTGGAGACATTAAAAGTGGCTGGGTGTTTTCCCAACAACAGTGTATCTTGTTGGTTCCTTAATCTGTACTGACTGGATAAGAAATACACGATAGACATGCAACATTATATTACCTGTGTTATGTTTATGTGATATTTCCCTTCCGTTTTAGAGGTGCACAGAAACAGTCAGTGAAAGGGGATTCAACAAACCCATATCCTGAAACAGTTCAAGGAGTACTTGAAGTTTGCTCAAAGCGTTTTAAATCCCTGAGGGAACCACGTGTTTGCATATCAAGCAGGTAGTAATTTCATTCATTGTGTATAGATTAGTGTGATGAACACAATCTGTCAGTTTCATTATTTGTACTATATCTGTCCATGGCAGAACAGATCGAGGAGTCCATGCACTGCGGTCATCTGCTCATGTAGACTTGGAACGTGCTGGTGGTTTGCAGTATGATCCAGGACACTTAACTGTTGCTTATAATCGGTATTTAACTAAAACCAACCTTGAACTTAGGTAAGAAAATGTCATCAACATAAAACTGCATGAAATGAGCAAATGAAAGTAGAAAACATTTGTCTGTTGTGATTCATTTGTCTTGTGTGTGCTGTGTGAACTCTGTTTTCATTTTTCAGAAGAAGTGTTTTAAAAACATTTAGAATGAATTAAATACTTAAGTGAATGACACATTTCCTAAAGCTAAGAAGCCAAGACTAAATGAATTTTCAAGTGCTTTTTTTGCTAAAACAGCAGCTTTGAAACTGCCAGAAATGGATGAACTTTCATGGGCATGGGAAAGCATGCACAATAAAGGAAATTTAAAAGAAATTCAAACCACATTTAAAATACCATTCTGACTCACTGTAATATATTTCAGAGTTCAGGGTATTCACATTGTGCCTGAGACATTTCATGCTCGTCGCAGTGTCAAGTCTCGAACATACCTGTATCGTCTAGCTGTGAGGAATCCAGATGCCCCGCCTATTGGTAAAAATCTTACCTACACGGCAGAGGTTCCATTCATTGAATGGAACAGATGCCATTTCATTCAGTAAGTAGCTGTCAAGTTACCTAACTGCATTGTTAGTAGATGAGGGTTTTACAGGTTTGATTCCATAAAAACTACTAAAAAGGTAGATAAGCCTCAATTGAAGCTTAATCCACCATGTATCTGATTGTATCATCTTTATCAGAAGTTTCTGAAAGTGGCCAGTTATATGGTTAAAATTTCAAAATAATAATATAAAATAAATGTACTGACTGCCAGTTGTGAATTCCTGAAAATATTAATTGGTGTAGCATGAACAGCCTTTCTATGGTAACCAAAATCAGTGAAATTTGACACATGCTAGACTTGAACTTCCAAACTTCAGAATCATCACTATGTTGTGGGGTGCTTATTTTATTCAATGTTCTGCTGTTACTTGCCAGGAAAGTGGGTGAATTTGATGTGTCACGGCTGAAGGCTGCAGCTGCTTTGTTTCCTGGCACCAGGGATTTTCGCACCTTTATGGGAAGCAAATCCCAGAGTCCACCGGACATCAACACAATTAAGGAAATGTATAGATTGGATATCACTCCTGGGACACCATTGTTAGGTGCAGAGTGTTCAAGTTCCTCATATTACACTTTCTGGAACATCACATGCCAAGCCAAGTCATTCCTTTACAGACAAGTAATGTGTGTTTGTTAATATTTCAAATCGTGTTTATTCCAGAACTACAAAATTACTGTACAGTTTGAGTAGTGCAATACATTTTTCAATTTACTTAAGCATTTGCAGTTATGTCTGATGAACCAGTGTTTTTCAAACTGCAAGTCGTGACTGCACACCTTACATGTGCTGCTGAGGCTAAAAATGCAGGGAGGTATATCTCCACTCTTCATGCACCTTCATGGCATGGTACTCAATTAAGAATGGGGACTCTGCATAGCAGTAGCCTTTGCTACTGCAGTGAAACTGCCTGTCAATTCTGTATGGTATACTCATTCAGTGTTCATCATTCACAGTATGTCTAGAGAGTTATCTGTAAAATGAATCAGTTTGTGTATGCAGTCATATTGTTTTGATGTACTGGATCACCCCAGCTAAGTGCTTAAGGAGAGAAACCATAACTTTGAGAGGTGAAGAAAGCAGTCTAGTCAGTATAGTGACTAGGCTGTGAGTTGGACAGTCTGGGGTTTGAATCCCAGCAGTGGCAAGAGATTTTTCTCTTCTCCAAATAGTCCAGACTGGTTTTGGGACCCAACCAGCCTCTGTTCAGTGGGTATTGAGGGTTCTTTCCCAGGGGTAAAGGGTCCAAGGTGGAATGCAGACCACTCACCTGCATCTAATGCTGAGTTTCAGAATGAGTGGAGGTATACTGGTGCTCCCCTATATGCCTTCATGGCATGGACAGGGACAACTTCCATGTATGGTTGTTAATAAACACTTTGTGTAAGAGTGCAGCACTTACACTTTTGTCCATCCTACACTTGTGGTACAGTAATTGCTCTTTCACAGTGGCTTGCTTTGTGAGGGGTTGAAATAAGTGCATATGAGCCATATCAGTTTTTCAGGTTGTATGGAATTAATCTCAACCAATCCTGTTTTCAGGAACAGGCTTTTTACCTTGTTTTATAACTGCAGAACATAGTCTTCTGGGATGTTACACCATGTTCTCTGGTAGAAGAGAACTCTTCCACCATGACAAGAGATGCAGCACTTTCTTCCAAAACACTACTGATATGCCACCAGACAACACAGGGTGTTACATTCCAGAGGACAGAATTCTTCAGATTCACCATCTTGACAACCTCAGTCTCATTGTTTTATAACCATATTAACAGTAAGGTCTTGTGCAACAGGTAAGACGAATGGTCGGAGCACTTGTCAGTGTTGCTGCGGGCCACATTTCTGTTGAAGAAATCCGGTACATGTTGGAGAATCCTTCAGAACACAGCTGGAACAAGAGAATAATTGTTGTCCCACCATATGGTCTGTACTTGACTGATGTGGAGTACGATCCTCTTGAAATGGCTACGTCATGAGAGACATTTGAACAAGACCACAAGAATAAAACAATCCCTTGTGATCAAGTGGAATGAACATCAGAATATCATATCGTTAACACGCTGTCAGAGTAATTCATCGTCCAGTAGTTCTTAATGTTTCAAGAACTTTAAATTGCTGACCAGTACTTAAGTATTTTGTGCTTGACTGAAATGAAAATTTCACATGTAAAAGCACATGTTATGTAACTCGAATCATGAATGGTTCTCAAGACGTTTAAGTAAAACACTTTATGTTTTTTCTGCCGTATAAAGTTGACAGAAAACTTAGTGACTTCCTACATAACATTATACCCTGCATGGACAGATAATTGGGAGTCATTTCAACAAATTTGACACCCCATCTGCCTGAAAATTGTGACTTCCTTTAGAAATGGATTTCCTAGAAAGAATAAAAGCTCGTAAATCTTGCCTGAAGGCCTGTGAAACCACTGTTACAACTGTATCAGGGCACAGTTACATGGAGAAGATTCTAGCAGATGGAACTTCAGTCATATCATGGCCACAAGCCAGCACGTCTCCTGGTTATGTCATTGACACCAAACCAGACTTGCAGGTGGCTCACGTGCTGCCTGGGCTGTGCATGGGCTCACAGGATGTTGCACATGATTTTGGGTTACTGAAAAATCATTCTGTCACTCATATCCTGAGCTTAGGTGTAAAGCCTGTCACACTGGATCAAATGCTCAATTACACGTACGTACAACTTCTTGATCTTCCTGAAACTAATCTTATAAGCAGCCTAGATCAGTGTTTCATTTTCATAGATAATGCAAGACAATCAGGAGGATGTGTCTTTGTACATTGTAATGCTGGAATTTCACGGTCAGCTTCTGTGGTTATAGCATATCTCATGAGAAAAGAAAGCATGAATTATCAACAAGCATTGATGCACTTGAAGAATATAAGACCTGTAATTAAGCCTAATCCTGGATTTGTCCAGCAACTGAAAGATTATGAGAAAATGATATTCACTCTAGATGGCAAATAGCAACATTTTGTTACTGTGGGTAGTACTTTTCATTTATGACAGGTTTGTATGGTGATGAACATAAAGACTGCATTCTGGGAAGACACCATGTAGTTTGGTGCATGGGAGTCATGTGACTACAGAGTATGTTCAGTTTATCTTTTATATTTAAGTAGATTTAAACAGAATGCTCTTTAAGTTCTATAGTTTAGAAAAATACTACAAAATTTTATGTTTTAAACTCTTTGTCTATTAATGGAGTTTATTGGATTATCTGTGTGGAATACATGAAAGATGTAATCAGGTAGAGCCTTTGGATGGAAAAAGGTCAATTTTTTCCTGGCATATCAATTTATAATATGTTAAAAGACTGTTCCACTTCATTTCAGGGCAAAAAATCTTTCAGTCTCGTACTTCAGGTCTTAAGCTCTGTACATATGCAGACAGAAGTAAAAGTCATGTTTATTACGATATGTGAAAAACTTTAATATGTTCACAATAAACTGGCCTTTCACAAGAGGTTTTCTGATCATTTTTTTTTCATGTCCAGCTCAATCCAGCCTTTTCCATTTCATCTCTGTAACAATACTCACTGAAGTACAGAGATCAGTGTGTAAATTTCTGCTATTACATCCCTGTCTTGGTAAATATTGTCAGCAGGTGTCCTCAAACACCCTTAATTTGAGCTCATTTTCTCAAGAGTGGATGATAAATTTTCAAGCCAACATGAAACTACAGGCACATTTATAGTTCTGTAAATAGTCTTGTGGTTTTGTAAAAAACATGACAACAGACATGATTTGTATTTTCCAGACTGTGAGATGCATATCCTGTATACGCTTGTGGCTGATAGCACAGCAGGTTTTTCCCCACAGCATATTCCTTTACACGAAAGGCATAGTATGTATAATGTAACATTGAGGTGCATTTGTGTGACCATTGTTGCCACGGAAAAGCAGTAAGTATTAAACATTATGAGTGTGCGCCTGTATTTTTGCCTTAGTCATCTGCTACGCAAATCACATTTTTCCTGCTCTGTATTATATTGTCACCTCTGGCCTGTCTGGCTGTACCGTATTTTTTAAAATTATCTTATACACATCACATTTTTCAGAAAACATTTATTGAACATAAAATGTGTGTTTTGATTTTCTATACAATTTTATCTGAAACACTTCTTGTTCTAAGAAGAATTCAGCAAGATATAAATTTACACAGATCTTCATGTAAAATACCCTTTATTCTTGTCAGATTTTAATGAAACTTGAATTTTCTCAAGAGAGTTTTGAAAAATCCTCAAATATCAATTTCATGAAAATCTATCCAGTGGGAGCCAAGTTGTTCCATGCAGACAGACTGACACAGACATGATGAAGCTAGTAGTCGATTCTCATGATTCTGCAAACACGCCTAAAAATCAGGGTGTGTATATTCAGTGCATCTTATGCTCTGCAAAACAGGGTAGATATGATATGATATATATATTTTTAGTTGATTACTTTATAATTCCACGGTGAAGATCATTCTATCTGCTGCAGTCATTCCCAGGTACTGAACATGACCATGTTTCACAGCTTGTATTTCACTTTATCATGATACACTTTCTGAAAGTGAATCCCATATTATACAAAAATTCATAGATACAGTAAAAATAATTTTATTTTCAACAAATGTTCAGCTGCCAGCATTGCCATACACATTGCATGAAAGACCTTATGAGCTTTGCATGTTACAACTGTACAGTGATAGGATATACTTATGACTCAAAACTTGTTTGCTACCAAAAGTAATTTCATCAGCTGAAGCAGCAGTAAATGCAGAAGAACTTAACATTTCTATATATTATCACATCTCAGTGCACACTGCTTTTGGTCAACAGGAAGATATACTGGAATGTTACACGTATTATCCACATAATTATTGTATTTACCCAAAATACGATAATTTTTCCCTAATCCAACATATGCAAAATGACAGGCAAGTTATAAGCACGCACAGATCAACTCATAAGCGTGGACAGGAACATACCTCTACAAAACATGTATAGGTATTTTCCTGAAAATTCTGAAGGGAGGTTATGTACTATGTTTTGATTTACTGTGCATGTTTTGCTTCCATATACATCCTAGGACTAAACATGACATGATTTTGGTTTTAAAATGATCTTTTTTTTATTATATCATGTACAACTTTATACTTTTATTATATTGTGACTTACTATCTTCCTGTCACCATTTGCTCTACATAACTTTGCAGTGTATTTTTTAGCCCAAGTACTATATGAAATGGCCATTTAGTCTCCTTCCAATCTGACAAAATATCTTTACAGCGTTAGGCATTATTAATCCTGTTCTTCAGGTGACAGTCTTCCCACAAATTGCAGTCAGCAAAAATGAGAGCAAAGCAAACAATTAATAGATACCTGACAACAGGTGTGCCACCTCACATCTCGGATACAGTGAAACTTCACAGCAGTATTCCCATGCATACAATTTATGATCTAAGTTCCACATAAACAGTTTTGTAGGTCACTTTAAATTTTATATTTCTATTTAACTTCTCCCTATTTTTGTTATGGTGTAGCATTCATTTAGCAGCACATGGCAAGAGAAGAAATTTTTTTGAAGAATTCTAGTTTCAAATGATGAAAAAGAGTCCAGGACTTGCTCCGTCAAACATAGTACTGAACAGACCCATTCTCTACTATCCACTGAAGTGACTGACACTAACTGGAATGTACTGTAAAATTTTCTCACATTATCTTTTATACTTGTAACAAATCAGCATTCTGCACCTTGTCCTTTGGTTTCCTATTCCAGTTTCAACTTGTTTTGTGGTCTTCATGCTCAGAAGTGTGTTACATTTGGAACTTCTACATTTTTCATGTTTACTGGCAACATTTCAGTATGCGTCACTAACCGTACTGGTGACTGCATTACTGTAACACTTATTCTTAAACAAGCAGTTTCTCAAAATGTAAAAATGTTCAGCTATGTGGGGAAAATGTTTTCAGAAGACACTGGAATTCAAGGAATATAATAAAATCCCTGTAAATGCAATGAATACATATAAACAAATGAGATAATACAGACAATGTTGTGGGAAAGAATGCAGCAAAACAGGCATGTTCATATGCTATTATTTTAGGACTATATTTTGTTCCATACACAGTATTAAAAATTCTCTGCCTCTTGCTAACCATAGTAATAAATGTGACATCTGGGGTTTTCATGGCAGTGACTACAAAGATTACTGTCTTCTGGGATCGTATACTGAAGATGGAGACAACAGTTTCCTCCTAAAACATGGCTAAATTTCTTCTAGACTATATGATGTCACATTCCAGCAGACAGTATTCTTCTAATAAAGTTTCACTGTACAGGAATATCACACTTGGCACTGGAATGTTTTTGTAATCACTTGTAACACCAGCTGGGTTGCAAATTTACAGTCTTTGATGAACATAATTATTCAACTCAGTGACACAATGTGTGAATGTAACTATGTTCCCTTCAGTACAACAATGTGAATAAAAAGACACTTTACAACTTCCTACCTGATTTGACTTTCGCACTGAACTACGACATTTCTGTTGTTGTTAAACTGAAATTTATAGCAACAGGAAGCAGTGGCTCTTGGTGTCAGTAGAAATGTACACAAACTCAACCATCTGAATGGTATGTTCATGATTAGTCAGGTAAAAACCTAGTACAGCAATGAATACAATGGATGAAGCACTTGCTAGAAGAGTGTAGGAAAATGGACACTGGTAACTGTTGCTACAAAACCATCTTCATTGGCAATGATCCCTTGCCTTGTAATACAAAAAGTTAAATCACATTAAAACAAGTATACAGCAATTTCTCTAAAATTACAAGGGGAATGTGTTCCTGCACTCAGGACAGACACTGTAGTTTAGTGCTCCAGTCAAGGTTATCAAGTGTGAACATCAAATGCCATACAAAAGTGCGGTACAATTTTTCTCATAAATATATATTTTCAGGTCCCCTCTGACACTCTGTATTAATGTATAATATATCACTACAAAAAGGAGGCATATAATATTTTTACAAAATGTATAATAAAATATGTGTCCTTTCACTTATTCTGAATTAATTCACATATCTTTTAAGTACCAACTGCTCATCTTATAACTGTAAAAATACTTTAAAAAATAAATAATCAGATATGTTGGTTTTGGTACAATATAGTGAAGTATGTTAGTTTACAAAATTTACTGTTAGAAATAGCCCCAATCTCAAAACAAAGTGTCACATCACACAGCTGAATATGGTATACACGTTGCACACATATGATCAACATGGGATGGTATTTCTTTGTCACATGTTGTGATCTGAATGTGTGATCCATATAAGATTATATGGTCCCACATGACCTCAAGCAGTCCAGTGAAATACAAAAAGATGCTGGAAGACTATATTTGAAGATCACATGATAAACAAGGACCATCTCAGAGACACACTTCAATGTCTGAAACATGCTGTCTAATAAAGCATGCCTCAGCCACTCTAATGCCCTGCTTGCCAATTTCTACATTAATGTAAGATAAAAAGTTGTCCTCAAGGAACAGTGGTTCAGGTTGATGAAGCAACTACTTATCAAAGTTTTGACGGGTATGTTTATTGTGCTATGGATGCTTGTGTGATTTTTTTTTTGAGCTTGACAAGTTTCACATTCAGTTGTCAAATGACAGATACTGGATTTGTGAACTAGGTACATATGTATGTATGTATGTATGTATGTATGTATGTATGTATGTATGTCAAGTCCAGAAAAAGTTCTGCAGTACTGAGCAATGATATGCCAAACAGGAGTGTAATTCATATCACTCATGGTGCAAAATGGTGTATCACACAATAAACACAAGTAAAAAGATAACAGTTAAGTATTACTTCTGCTTAATTAGGCAACATGCCATGAAGACTACTGGGAGTAGAGGTATTGTTACATGCAACATATCAGATGGAGGTGAGTCATCAGCTTCATGCTGTGGCACCTCACTCCCAAGGAAAGAGCCCCAAGTATCCAATAGACAGGAGGCTAGGTCAGTCCCAGAACTGGTGTGGATGCTGTGGAGAAGAGAAAACTCCATCTCCCCTGCCAATAATCAACTAAGGTCATCCTGCCTACAGCCTGGTCACTTGACTTCACTATTCCAGTTCTCAAATAGAAAAATAAAGAAATATGTACATGCTGAAGCCTGAAAACTATATGATTCAGAAATCATAACTCATGCCTCCATTTGTACAGAGCACATACCAATTCCAGCTGTGTGAACATGTCATAATTCTAATACAGCTTTAAAATCTAAGTAATAAGACACTCCCCATATCATTGTTTCTTGCAAGGTGAACTCATTATGTATGTTAACAACATTCCTAGTATTAGCTTTTTGACATAGACTGTCCATGTATCTTTGTTCTTGAATGAGGCCTGATGATGGCTTGAAATTACAGCCAAAACTAGTGGCCTGTTAAATGAACTTTAATGTTGTTCTGTGTGAGACTGACATTGAATAAAATTATATACTTGTGATCTTAAACACAACCAGGGATGTCTCATTTGAAGATAAAAGAAATCTAGCTTTTTACCTTCAGCACTGATTTTTAGCATAATTTCCTGCTTTTGTAAGGAAGAGACAATTATAAAATCATGTCCAAACAAACAAACAAACAAACAAACAAACAAAGACAATACAACTGTAGAACTACATGGTCTGATAATTTTTAAACCCCACAGACTATGCCATACTACACACATCATTGGTATGCCTATTTTTGTTCCTTAGAATCTTTGCATTTTAAGAACATTACACATACACAGTGTTTCATGAGTTGTGGGCATTACTGCAGGAGATCTCTCCTATGTCTTTGTGGTCAAAAAAGTTCCTATCAGCATAGGTCCTATTCTCAGTTATGGTGCTATGGGTGTTTTTTGTTTACCGTAAACTTACTCCTGTGAACTGCATCACAAAGCATGGTGTCAAATTACAGGTTTATTACAGCAGAAGCTGCAACTAGCAATGCATGCAGTTCATAAATGAGTGGCAAGGGTGTTGCAACCAAGGGTGGCATTTTTGAAAACCTGCTTTAAGCACAGGCCAGTGTAAATGAAAGAAAATTTAAAAATGTTAAATTAAACTTAGACCTTCAAATAATCAGGTAATGTGCGTTTCTTATTTTATTTTGCATCCTTTCAGTAATTCTTACCTTTCATTCTCAGAGTGAAACAGTCACGACTCTGCAACCGTTCAAAATCAGGCACATGTTTATATGAATTTTTCTGATCATAAAGACCTAGGAACTCATCCCTTACAGTAATGTCCACAACTCATGAAACATCCTGTTTAAAACAATTTCAGATATTTTGGAATATTATTCTCTGCATGCAGTAGTGACAGAGAAGCAGTGATCAAGTACTGTTCAATAGCTTTTCCCACAATGTAAGAATATTTATTTCTAAAGCACTAATAATAAATAAGACTTTGGCAAAAGAAATTATTATTTCATACTAACAAATGGTATTATGACAACAAAACATTTGACACAGATGTATATATTATGTGTAAAAGCCTTTAATATTATCAAAACCAACAACTGGTCAACTGATTCCATTCCAAAGAACCCATGCAGGCACAATCATTGGTAAATCAACTTTCTTAGCATTGCTCCTTCACCATACTACAATACCATACACTAAATTCTGTATTTTCCCATATTTCTAGTTACCCCCAAACTGAGAATATGAGGTACATCACTTATACTTTTCTTTTCACATTAATAAATAGGGTTGTATGTTCAATAAAGACAATATAGACATTAAAATGACTGCTGCCTATTAACTCTTTTTCACATATGCTTATAAAAAAATATGTACGTAATACATTGGGTTGGAGCGACTTAGTACATCTAGAAAAGATATTCCGATCCGCTGTATTTACATAACTTCTCTATATCTCATGGAAGTCGGCTACCCTACTGAGACTTCCCTAATGGTTTCATGTCATGAATTATGTATCTGAATGAAGTTACTTTTACATGAGACTTAATTTGCTACACACCAGTGTCTCACAGCCACATGACCCATGAAACAGTCTGTATATGTACTGTATTTAAAAGTGATGACAATTTCTGCATAGTTTCTTAATGAACTGAACTTCCTTATGAACCCTTGGTATTATGGTACCTCAAGAATTGGCAGTGCAATAACAAAACCTGTACATAAACCCCATCCTGAGCCAACTCAGTGCAACTCAAAGCATACCATACTCCTTGGGAGCAATTTTGATAACTGATTTTCAAAGAGACGTCTTCCTCAGGAGTTTCCCATATATCCTTCATGTTTTCCAAAAACTTATTTTGTTCATGATATGTTCAATCCAGCTCAGTTTGGCGATGGTTCTTTGTAAAATAAAGTAACAGTAAAGGGCATCAATCTGCATTACTGCAATTCTTGTCTGAAGTGTGCAAGATTACTGCAGAAATAACACTGTTTACAATTGCCGGCCATACGTAGTTTAATATACGTACATTACTGAGTCATGTCACATAGTTAGTTTCATGTATGTTACTGAGTCATGCCACGTACCTAGTTTAATGTAAGAACGCTACTGAGTCATGCCACATAGCTAGTTTCATGTAAGTACGTTACTGGGTCATGCGACATAGCTAGTTTAGTGTAAGTACGTTACTGAGTCATGCCACAAACAAATCTGCTGCATGTCAGTAAGAACAGTGGCAACTAATCACATACAAATGCTTGTCTTCAGACAGATTCAACTCTGGTTCACTACTGTATAATTACTTATTCATCAGAGAAAATCCTACAATTTAGCCCAGTGCTTATATAAAAAGGAGAGACAATGAGCACCATGAATAACACTACAGCACATCATTACAAGGCATCACCTACTTCCTCAAGTAACTTTCTTGCACAACTCAGCAAGGAGGAGCACACAAAATGTGTATTGTCATGAACAAAACTTATGTAGGTTTATGAACAAAAGCACATATTTGTTCCATTACTGCCCTAGGCTAAATGGAATTGTTAGTTTTATATTTTAAACCTAATAACAATATAAATCTTATTCACACCTGTAACTCACATGCAGGACAATGTTATCTCATACATGAGATATGGATGTAATGTACATGTACTGATAAATCATGCGACAGGAAAACAGAAGAAGCAATTTTCAGAAGTTGCAAGATGGGCCCAATAATTGTTTACATTAAATCATGCACAGCATGGAATATGCCAGTAAAGAAATGTAACAAATGATTTAGTGAAAACTTATGGAACTACCTACAGTTTTCTTTCTGTGGCTAACGACCTAGCATAACTGTGGAAAAACCAACACGAGTTGCAATGGTTCTGTCCATCACACTGAAGGGATATGGCCCATGCTACATTACACATACAAAACCATTAACTTCGCGTATATTCTTGCACTAACTTGCTTTGGGGACATGACTTCCATATAAAAATTCATAGCATAATAACTAACCCTTGCAATTTATTAGTGGAGGCATCCACAATTTTGATTAGAATATCGCAGTAAATTTGTATTCTACCTGCTGAAATCTCAAAAAGAAGTCCATTCATGTTTGCCTCTCAACTGATCACTCCCCTTTTCTGTTCTATATTTGACATGACGTAAATGCATATAGATTATCAGCTTTTCTCTCCATCTCTTACCCAACTCAATTCTCAGTGTCAGAAGTGATGATATTTAAGGAACAAACTGAGCCAGTTGAATCTAGTCCTCATCCTCACACCCTGATGAAAATTAAACTTTTATTATTATCCCCTATCTAAGGCTACGTGTTTGAAGAGGTCCCTTTGTCAAGATTTCTGCATAACATTTTGTATGTAATTTTCACCTGTCACAGTCAGTTACATGATTAAAAATGTACAATTGCGTATGCACATTATATGAGGGTATGTTTCAGATACATATTTGCATTTCTGTGTTAACAACATAGGCCTGCCTGTGCTATGAGGCAACATGGTACATAGCCTTTTAAATCATGTACTATATTTCATACAGCAGTTCTAAGACTGGCTCCTCTGGCAGGAAGAGAGTTGCTTTTGGCTGGAATCTCTCTGGAATGTGAGTGTGCTACCACTATAGACAAACACTGGACCCATTCTTCAGCATTCTTGCCATCTTTAGGTTTAAGGATAAGGGACTGGTCACCTGTGAAGATCTCGAATGCCTTAGGAATATTACGAGCTCCTCGGCTTACCTTGACACTGCGTATCTGATTCACCTCAATTGGAGTCATGTCTTTGTCATCCTTCTGTAAAAAGAGTATCAAAAAACATGGCTTCAGAAGGTAATTGCTAATTTTATGTTAAAACTGATACGTATCTTTTAGCAAGACATGCTGCTAATATGCGTACTTCTTTTGACAAAAATGGCAGACATGGCAAAATACTTACAGACTAAAGGGTTGGCTAATTAATGGTATGCCCATTTCAGGACCACCACATACCAAAATTCTTTCACATCTTTCCTCCTTCCACACCCATCGCAGCTTGCTCTCATTCCTCCCACATTCCTGATTTTCACCCTCTGTACAGCCCTTTCCACAAATGCCTAGTTCTCTCCCTCCTGTACACCCACCACAGCCATCCCTCCAGTCTTTGCTTCGTGTTCTGCTTATGGCCCCTCCCACTGCACAGCACCACTACTCGTATTGGCTCGTTATTTCCATCACCTAACCTGTATTTATCCTATACAATACACCACCTTTTCCCAGAGGGTTACTCTTCTCAGATTACCCTAAAGATGGAGGCAGCAAGTACCTCCAAAATGCCAGAAACTATTCACCGTTCAACATTAGTTTATATCCCGTACTCGAATATACCAGACTCCTTACTGATATATATATATATATATATATATATATATATATATATACACATATATACATATTCAGACATTCAAAAGTAGTGTAAGATGCCAAGTCCAACAAGAGGAATACTCTGAAGGCAGGCAGCAAGCTCCTCTGAAGTACTGGTACCTACATATCAACCTACAAGGCCCTGTAAGCCAGAGGACTGCATCTTCAACTACACTGAACTTGAAGAACACATCAAGGAAGTTTGTAACAAGACGGGCAATGTACACATAACATAATACTGACATGCATTCATGCTAACCACTGCTGCCATGGAAAAGCAGTATCTTACATTCTGAGTGTGTGACTGTATCCTTAGTTATCCAGCGTGCAGTGCGCATGCACCATTGTTATATTGTCATCTGTAGCCTGTCTGGATCTACCATATTTTTCCACATTATCTCATAAACAGCACATTTTTGGGAGAGAAGTTATTGAACATAAAATGTGTGTTTCGATTTTCTCTACAACTTTATTCTGAAATAGTTATTGATCTAAAAGAATTCAGCAAGATATCATAAATGTACACAGGTCTTCATGTAAAGTTGAATATACTCGATAGATTTTAAAAAAATACTCAAATATCAAATTTCATGAAAATCCATCCAGTGGCAGCAGATTTGTTCCATGTGGATTGAGAGACAGACATGATGAAGCTAACAGTCACTTTTCACAATTTTGCAAACACGCCTAAAAATGGGATCCAACAGGTGTATAAAGATAAACTGTCAAACTTTGTTATAATGACATCGAAGGGACCAAAACGTCTGTGTCATTACAACTGAGTGCTGCTGTAAGCGAGGTGTATGGTAAAAGTGAAGGAAAATTATTTCAAGAAAAAATACAGGCCTGCAGCACACTACTTAAATTTTCACCCTATTATCTATTTGAAATTTAAAATACAATTATAATTTAAAAAGAATAAAAATTAATCTATTATATTTGTCAATTTCCATAGAGGCTTGTGCAGAGAAGTACATTAAGTCACATTTAAAATTTAGGAACAAAAAACACTCTGCTCTAATTCTAAATTTGCACATATGGTAAGAAATGTCTATAATTTGTGACAAAATTTTGCTGTTCCCTGACCCGGATTCACAGAAGTGGTTCACAACATATTCATGCGTAAACCACAGCGAGCTCTAAATAATGGCCCCTGAGTGACCATAAATGCAAAAGTGGCATATGTCTCAAAGCCAACCGGCATAGTTAGGTTGTTCTTGCATTCAGCGAATGGAACGCCACTCTCCAGGTCAAAAACGATTTGCTTTCATGTAGCAAACGAGCATGGGCAGTCATGGGATGGGACAGGAAGTCACGTGATAAACAGCTGATAGGTTGCAGCTGCACAGGTTGGGGAATGCTGTGCGGTGAGTTGTGCTTCTTGGAAAATTATGTTAGCACCCATGATTGGCAATATCGTTATATCTGAGATAGATGCTCTTACTTATGTTGTACTAAGCGAGGCAGAAAAATATATGCCTTATGGGGAATTAGTTGGTACCCCAGAATGTCTGACGCTATATCTGAGGTGTTGTACAAACTTAGGTCGTTATAACCGAATTCAACTGTATTTAATTCCCTCACATTTAAACTTTGGTTCATCAAAATCTGCAACAAGAATGGTGCAGTCATTATACTGACTAAAAGTACAGACTGGATGTCCAAGGTGTCATGGTTTGATTCCCAGCAGGTGCAAGAGATTTCTGTCTCTGCCAGAAATGACCAAAACGGCCGTAGGGTCCACCCAGTCCTCTATTCAATGGGTGCTGTTACCCTGGCAGTAAAGTGGCCAGACTCTGAAACTGACCACTCAAACCCATCCAGTGCCATGGTTAATAATAAATGGAGCTATACATCCACTCCTACATACGCCTTCATGGTGTGTACAGGGACAACTTTACCTTTACTTTACCCTTTTCACCAAATCTGGGTGCCCTCAGTGATGAGAATCGGTAACAGTGCAATAAATGTGTATCTCAGATAGAAAAATGTTACCAGCTAAAGTGGAATTGATGTATGCTGCCTGACTACTGTTGGTCCACATCACAGAGGCACCGGATATCAACTCTTGTTGTAAAATATTAAAAAAAGAAACATGACTTTGGTAAGGAAAATATCAATTTATTACTTTATAAGTAAAAAAACTGTTTTGTATATATGAACTTCCATTCCACTCTCCTCAAACATGGTGAGTGATATGAAATCAAGTTCAAATGTGCATCCCAATGTTCCAAAACCACAAACTTCAATATAGACGAGCACAAACTTTCTCACTTGGTGTACAGCATTATATATACTACTACTACAGTAAACTAAAATTTCATCTTAACTAAAATTCTGAAACAAGACAGCTTCAGAGTTCAAATTTCACTGTATTAGTACCATGTACTTATCACTGCCAGTTCAGTTTAATTAAAATTGCCAGCAAAAAGTGTTTCAAAGAGCTGTCACTTACGGAACCCTTATATGAAAGATGTGCTCCAGATAATGTGAAGTATCTAGTTCTCCAGCGCCTGAAAATCTTCCAACGGCCTTTCTTCTCCTTCAGCTGTCCTTCAATGACAGGCTGACTATCTTGTAAAAATCCCACTGCTCTCTCAGGATGATTACATAGAAAACAGCCCCACTGAGCTCCTCCACTAGGCCCTGGGGTCCCAGTTGCTTCAAACACATCAAAAAAACCACTGTGACGGAGTTCATTCAGCAGAGATTCTTGGTCCTGAAAATGATAAAATGTTGCTATTGTAGTTTAAACACCTATGGCATTATTGAAGAGGTCAGTTTGCAGTCTGAACACTTAGAGGAGGAACAAACATTTCTACAATTTGATGCAATCTTGGAAACATCTGCACACAGTTCACGAAGAGCTTATACAGAAAAATTCTTGTAACATAATCCTACGTCCAATAATCTGGAAAGCCTGATAATCCGCCACTTGACGAGAGTGGTCCCAAGACCAGAAGTGTTGCTTTTTACCAAATAAAAGCTCTCAGTGAAAAAGGCAGATCTCAGAAACATGTTCAAAAAGGCCTCCATGAGTGTCTTTACATCAACCTATGCCGTATCTCCTGGCCCCTCGTCTCCTACTGCATCAGTTTATTCAGCCAGGATGGCTGCAGAAAATACACAAGAGACCCTAACAACCCTGAACCAGCACATGAAGATGATATCCAAATTGAATACTCCTCTGATCAGTTGTACAGCCTAAGTATAGGAGCAGTAACAAAAAACTTACCTCTAAGAATTTATGTTAGTACAGGTACCATATGATAATCTGGAATATTCAATAATTTGGCACCTGTCCAGTCCCATGTGGGTTGGATTAACAGAATTTTACTGTGCTACTTTTAAAAAAATCCTGAAATCATGTGACATGTAGAAGAAGAGCCAACAAACTACAGTGTAGCCAAGAAAATGCATTAATGGTATCAGCTCTATCTATATTTCTCAAAGACTGAAATAAAGTAACTTCATACACATAAAAATTAACAAAACAAGACAGGCAATGTATGAAAATGTAACGTTGTGGCACACTTGCATAACTGCTGTTATCATGGAAAAGCAACAATGAATTCCCTTTGTACTGGACTACATATGTCACAGTCAACATATAATATTTAATGTGCTACCATGTCAAGACAACAGAGTTCTTTTGGGCTGCTCATATGTCACTGTCAACAATGTAAAAGATACTCAGGTCTTCACGTAAGGCGCTTGACATTTCTGATGAATTCAACTAAATCTTGATCTTCTCGACACACTTTCCTAAAAGTCTCCAATATAAAATTTCACAAAAAACCATCCAGTGGGAGCTGAGTTGATACATGTGGACACACACACAGACAAACATGATAAAGCTAAAAGGCACTTTTTGTGACTATGTGAACATGCCTAAAGACCAATTTCACCTGTTGTTTTGTGGGTGCAAAATGTGGTCTCCTACTGTGAAGGAAGAACATATCATATTTACTCAAATATAAGACAAGGACTTTTTTCCTAATTCATTTGAAAAATGCAGGGTCACATTATAATTGCACACAAAGTTATATATGTTCTGTGCAGGTATTTTCCTAAAAGTTAAATACTGTGAAAGCGGGTTGTCTTATATGTACAGTTGTCTTACACTCACATAAATACAGTACAGCAACAGTATCAGGAAACAAAAAAGCAGTCCCATTACAGGCCTGGACAGGCCCTGAGGGTTCCAAGAGGTTGAGGCTCCCAGATTTCTAGAGAGTCGGCACATGAAGGTGGTAAGGTTGTCAGCCCTACGCACCGGCCGCCTTTACCCCCCAGGATATATTCCTGGTACTCATTTCTGTTAGAGGCTGAGTCGACCCTAGGGCCATAGCGCAACCGAAAGGCTTATGTCAATGAAAAATTTCAGTGACACCATCGGGAATCGAACCCGCGACCTTCTGGTTTGTAGCGCAGTGCCTCAACCACCTGCGCCACCACGGTCAGGAAACAAAGGGCTTATTAAAATATCTGAACCTAAAATATGGAAGAATGAAGCAAAATAATATGAAATTGTCCAAAAACCTTAAAGGAAAAGACTGCTCAGAAGACACAGGTATAGATGGGAGGATAACACAAAGACCCTCACAGATACACCATATTGTGTAAGGGGTTGGATGAAACTCAACTGACTCAAGGTATATGGTAAGGTGGTGGGCCTCTTGACCAGGCAAGTGACAGCCAACATTGCAAGAAATATCATGCACCGTTCACCAAGGAAGAAGTTCATCCTTATTTAGGGAAGCTTTCAGTAAAAAATGTTTCCTACATAAATTTCTCACAATAAATTCCTATTTGGGCATGGAAATGAATGGATATATAAAAGAAGGAAGCAATTTTTTACAACTAACCTTAGCGCATGGGAATGCTGATGTGACAAGTGTTAGGAACGTCTTGTTTTCACACTTTAGAATATCCCAGCAGTTCTTTAAGCTGCTTACAGAAGAATCTCTTGAACTCAGTGCAGACTCAGACCTCGCCTGCAAAGTAAAGTTTCAGAAAAACTTTATTCTTTGGCTGACCGCATCGTATGAATGAATGTTAAAAGACTGAACGCACGTTTATTACAAGTTTCAACAAAATAATTACACAACAGTTAGAATTACCTTAAGCTCCTATGTAATTGCCAGGCACTTGGTCCAATTATATGTAAGTTTCCTAATTTCTATTAGAACAAAGTGTTTTTGGTTGGCTTCTGTCATTCTTGCAATGTGTTGTTCAATGGTTATTGCTCACGTCAGACATAATTTTATCAGGAATTTTTGGTTGTCCCTGATCCACTTACTGATCTGCTTCTTAATCTTGACACATGACACAGTTGATGTCTACTGGTGAAGCATATCACAAAAAACACTTCCGCATCCCTTCAATCTTTCCACTCTTTCTTTAATTTGTCCTCTAGTTCATACAGCAATGCCTATGCAAAAATTCCCATTTTCCTATAAATTTCACCAGTTTCCATCCACTCTGTCCCCAAAACTGATTACATATCATTGGCCTTCTTTGGTGCATTCTACGAATGAAGCCGCCATGTCAGTGTTACCACTGGTCAAATGACAATCATAACCAACAGGGTGTAAATGAGAGAGTTCATATTTTTATGTGTGCCACTTTCCTGGTGCTAAAGCCCACATTTTCCAAGTATACCAAAATTTCCTCTACTTTTAAACTTTCCCTCACAAGTACTATAACTCTCTTGCCCTTCACTGACCCTACTGCCTTAACTTAAAAACGAAGATTTGAAAGTATGTATGTCACTGCCAATTTTCTTGAAATCCAGGTGTAATTTAGCCTTTGATGGACAAACAGGACAACACTACCCCACTAAATTATGTCCTTTTTGTATGCAAGGGAAAGGGCATTTAAATTGAACAGTGCTCTGGCTACATCAGAAACCTGGGCTTTAAAAGGACCTCAATGAAAGGTTAATGCAGAGTCCTAAACTTTTGTGCAGTGACAGACCTTAGAAGTATTTAACTTTTGTGAATATCAATTTATAAATTCTGTATGAAATATTGCTTTTATGATGAAACCAAACTACTGAACCACAGTAAATTTTTAGGTTCCGTCTGAAAACAAAATTGTGAAGTTACAAAACCAGCAATTCCTGTTCACCTGCCTCTATATGTGGAAGCAGTTGAAGGAAATATGCATCACAATTCTTTTCAGAACCTGTTTTGCATCCTAATGTTATCTTTATTTCATTAAACAAATCTTTAGTTTGGAATTAACAGCTACCATAAATTTTAAACCTCTTAGCGTGTTGTATTCAAATCTCAGCTCACTATGGTATAGGAAGATGGCTAGAGCACTACTGTTTCTGATTTGTAATCAGACGTGTCAGGTTTGAATCTTGGTCAAAACACTGATTATGCTTATCAAGATTTGTTGAGATTTTAACCAGTCCTTCCAGGCTAATGTCAAGATACTGCCTTAAATTAGGCCATGATATCCTACTCCCACATGCTACTTCTAAGTCACAAGAACCTAATCATTGACGTTACACAGTTTGAATTATTGACAGCACCACTGAATAAACTTTGAGTAAATACACACACACACACACACACACACACACACACACACACACACACACACACACACACACACACACACAACATGGGTACACTAGGAAAAAGTATGAAAATTATATAGTCATACAATTCTAGTGCAAGTGTCTGGCCCACAAGCTGACTGGTGCAATCCTGTCCAATATGGCCCCAGACCTTGCATGTTACTGGTCAATGTGAAAACATTCTTGTTACTATTATACTTGGCAATTAAGTATGCTGTTCAGACGGGATGTTTGAAAGCCACATTTCAAGAACATGTGGGATGCCCTCAAAAGATAGAGCAGAACTTTTTACATCCTTTCACTTGGCAATTAAGTACGCCGTTCAGATGGGATGTTTGAAAGCCACAGTTCAAGAACATGTGGGATGCCCTCAAAAGATACAGCAGAACTTTTTACATCCTTTCAAACAAAACTTGAGTATATAAACCTTATTTGTAACGCCACAAACACACATAAAATAAGAACAAATAATTATGACATATGCATTCATTTTTCAAAATGGCTCCATGTTTGCCATGTGTTTCACATTTTATCCTGAAGTCTCAACAGAGCTCCACAAAATTCTAAACAGTTAAAAATGTACACAATTTTTATTTTATGTTAAATAAAATCTGTTCAATGCACTTCTACATATGTGGTACATAATTTTATAAAGTATGACATTAAATACTATGAATTTTTAAATCATTATTCTTTGCAGGGGACAGAGGCAATGCAAATTTCTGTTTCTTCTTGTGACTAACTGTTACTTTCACTTAAATGGTATCACTAAATACAAAACAAAGAACTACCATACCTGAAGCGCCAAGAACATGAGGTGAATCCATATACGAGGGTTCCGCGTCTTCATTGTGAAAAAAGTACGGTTATACAGGCAGTGTTCTCCACGTCCCTGACATGCAAAATGGAGTTTGGCTAGCTTCTTCGCACGCCGTTCTATACACAAGGAAAAGCAACACAGCTTGATGTGATACAAGTCATGCGCTAATATACTCCTTACCCTCTAACAATCATTAATCAGACTGAACTTCATTCAAACATTAGAAAAAAGTCGTTAACTGGTAAACTGAGCCCCAAGAATTTTTTAAAATAAAGAAATACAGCATTCAGAGTGAAACTGTGTTCTTAATCATGTGTAAGTTCACAGCAGCATGATCATTACAAAACCAGTATGGCACAGACTCATCGCATAATCCCTAGCAATCTCTCTGAACTGGATCCTCAGAACAACAGAAAATGAAAAGTGAAAAACCACTAAAATGACAGTCATCTTTGAAAATTAGTTCAATAAGCTCTGTGAGATTTGATGTTCTGCGGACTGTGATTATGTAGACTATGGTCTTCTGCAGTGTGATGCCACGTAATCTCATGTGCTGCCCCAATCTTCAGGGTACAAGGGAGGCAGCACATTCCTGCAAAATGCCAGTACATTTCTACCAGACTACAAAGCATCATATCAGTAATCTCCAGAGTTCAACAATGTTAAAATTTGTCACTGGAATTAAAATTGGTGAAAATTTGTATGAAATTAGAAAATAGTTGTCATTTAATTACATGAAATCTATACACTTGTAGGCTTCTATATCTGGAGGTTGTACATATCTATCTAGTGTTCAGGGATATGGACGAACCCTTGTATGAAGATCCAACTGTAAAGTGTTAGTATATTTTCAGTCCACTTCCCTTATTTTATTTTCTTGTCATGCCTGCACGTTTTTGTGTCTCTGTATCATCAGTAAGTTTTGAACTACCTGACATATTTTCATGAAACCTGACATAAACATCATGCCTTGAAGTCACAAAAACTTCATACATATTTATTTCAAAGCATTAGTTGTATCAAAATGCTGGTCTTATGAACTTGAGGCCAGACAGACACTAGCGCCACATAGTGCATGGTCTTAAAATGCCATTTGGTAAGAAACATATTTGCCAAATATACAACTTTTATGAACGTGATTTACATAAAATGTAAAACAGCTTGGCAAACATGTGACAGTCATTACTAATAAATACTGGAGGTGGACATATGAATTTCTCTACGACAGATCATAACACACCTACAAATTCCACAAAAAACAAAGACCATTTACATGCTATCAATTACTAACATGGCGACTGTGTGAAAATCTAAAGTTACAGTTCACAAATTTACAGTATCTAAATTAGTAAAATTATGCACAGAAAACTAAAATAATATAATTAGTAGTGCATAATTCTTACTAGCTTCACCAAACAGACTGAAACATATAAATATTTATGAGTACAAATGAATTTTGAATTCAAGGGGGACAAAAGGTGAAATTGAAGTTGTGCTTAGTTCAGTAACATGCTATGAAGACTACGGGAAAGTGGAGGTGCACCTCTACACATCATTAGCCTTGTCATTAAATGGAGGTCAGCAGTCAGCTTCATGCCCCAGCTGTTCATCCCCAAGAAAAGAACCTTTCTTCCCATTGGCTAAGAGGTTAGCTGGGCCCCACAGCAAGTCTGAATGCTGTAGACAAGAGAAAAATTTCACACCCTTCCTGCCAGGAATATAACCCCAATTAATGAGTCATCGAGAAAACTGCTTAGTCACTACACCAACTATTCCAGCTCCCTAAGTGATGAAAAGTGCATGGTTGCCTTTAAAAGTTCTACTTTATCTCACCCTAGTATAGGAATTCTGGTCTAACTACAGTAGTGTCAGTGTGCCAAGCCTGGAAAGTAACTGATCACATCATGTACAGTGATCCACTAAAAATAAAAAACTGAAGTCAAACACAGAAAGAAAATGAAAAACAGAGTAAGCACAACATTCCACCTTTGTTAGAACAATGTATGCAAGCACCCACACCACAACTTCTGCCATTTTGTTGTTCTCAAGTGAAAACAGAAATTTTCCCTTGTATGCGAGTACAACTGGCATAATAGGAAACGATGCTAAATATTTTTAATGCATCAAACTTCTAAGTTTCAACTGTTCAACATTTCCAGCTTGTTACATATTAAAATAACATCCATGGATCAACCCACATGAACAGTAATCAAGACCAGATGTGCTGACTGGTTAGATCTCTTCTACAGTATCTACAGTCTTAGAGCTCTGAACAATGTCACACGACATTACCCATTAATTGCTTTTGAGGCAGAGTTAAATCAAATATCATGCTTCAAGACTGTCAGACTTGCTGTCATGCCATCTCACATCAAGGCAGAAACTTCAATAAGAAACACAGAAGGGAATGTAGTGTCCCTTAATCATACATAGTACCAACTTGTGTGTACAGATCTCATGTTTGCTATAGGAACTTTCACGTATGTCTGTTTACACACCCTGACAATTTTCTGTATGCAACACAGGGCTATATTTGGAGCCTGCAATGTCATTCCCATGCTAATCTAACCTCCGTAAAGTGGTCAAAAAGGATATGCGGCTCTACTAAAGGGTCATTACATGGATCTCTGCACCTGTATGTCCCGTCTCTCTTGTCATGAGATAGACAGACAGACAGACATCACTCTGATTAAAAAATTTCCTATATCACTCCTAAGGCACATACCAGAAGCATAATTACAACAGCAAATACAGCAACTTTTGGTTAAATTTTTAACTACTGGTTCAAAGTTTTAATAAACAGGGTGAGGTCAGTTTCTTGCAAAAAAAATTCAAACATTCGGCTCTGTGGTTGCACTTTCAGCGATTCCTTGTTTCCATGCTCAAAAACTACAGAATGTCAATGCTTTTATTAAAAATTCTTAATACAATACATGCAGAAAACTGACATGGAAGTGTTAGCTTTGTACAAGAAACTTGACCATGAAAGGTTTAATTCACAAAAAGGGGTGCACACATTAAACATGACTTCAGTATGAACACAGCACATAACAAGTTCTGGTATGAACTTACAATGCCTGTTTTTCTTCAATCCATACAGACAGACTAGCAGAAACTGTAAATAAATGAATAAACAAACAATTATATCCAGAATTTTTCTATAGACTTGCTTGCTGGTACTCCAGAGAAAGAGGGCCTCTATGTTGAAACATACAATACACAGCAGATGTGTGAGTTCTGTCAAGTTTGCCTGTATGCTACGACACATACTAGCTGAGAAAAAAACACTGACCTATTTTGGGGCGTAATTTCAAGCAATGTAGCTTCCAAGTCAAATTACATTTGTCAAACATAACATGACCTTAAAGTTACAAGTCTTTGCTATGTTTTTAACTGTTAACGTATAAAAACAATTCACCTTCGTATAAAATTTCGT
This sequence comes from Coptotermes formosanus, assembly GCA_013340265.1. NCBI lineage: Eukaryota > Metazoa > Arthropoda > Insecta > Blattodea > Rhinotermitidae > Coptotermes > Coptotermes formosanus. The sequence continues at coordinate 815,036 of BLKM01011693.1, read as the reverse complement.
GTCCCTAAGTCTAATATTCTGCCTGTTACCGATGTCAAATGGAAAGCATGGGAGGACAGATTTCCAACAGCCATGTTGTTTTTAATTTCCAAGAAGTATAAACTTAACACAGATGTAGAGTTTTTCGACAGTCTACTGTTATGCAAAATTGTTGGATTCAATAAATGTGGTATTGCTTTTCCCAGTTTAGAAGTTCGCACAGCTACCATACTGTCAACAACAGAGTACAAAGGTACAGTGACCTCTGGTGATGTGATCCTGATAGCAATGCTCTATAAAAACCTGTTATTTGGTTCCACACACAGACATACCATAAGCTCATTGGTCCCCACATAACAGAAAAAGAAGGGTAAAAGGAACAAGAGCAAGACATTTGATACTACAAAAAATGTCTGCTTGCAGAATATTTAAAATCTACACTGAAGTGAACTTTCACAGGAAATTACCTTCGATTGTACATTTTGCAGGAGGTGGGATACGGACTGATACCTTTTCCATGTAGGATTTGATTTTGTCCAAATGTTTCTCACAGAAATGCTGCACTGTGTCTCGCATGGGATACGGTTCAAACACACTTATCCTCTGCAAAACAAAACTTTTTTCAACAATAAAGCACACAGGTAAAGTATAAGACAAAGTAAAACTGCCCCTGTGCTAAGCAGATTTCATAGGTTTATTTATATGAAAGGATGATAGCCTCTTCAACCAATTCTGAAACTTGAAAAGCCAGGGTTATTTTAAAAGTTTATATGAAACGAAAATTATTACCTGGTTACCATATTATTACAAATTAGGCACAAATAAGTTCTTCACGCTCTGTTCTCAAACATCATCAGTCTACATTCTTCCCCTGTAGTAATAAACTGGGCTTCACATCCATCTAAAACTATAAGTAAAATATAGTTTTGTATACTATTTTACATATTAAGGTTTTTAGACAGGAGAGAGGGACACAAAAGACACAGGCATTATACAGCTGCACTGTCAGTGCCTGAGATACATTTTTGTACATAATATTCATTATCCTAAATGAAGTATTCCTCCACAGCTATATCCCCCCCCCCCAAAAAAAGGCTTTAATGAAGTTAACAATTTCAAACCTAGTAACTTACAAGTAATATATTATGATCAATACCTGTGATGCAGCAGCAATGGCAGCATTACTGTGCTGGTTAGAATTGATGATCGTCACACTTGTGTTTGGTCGTCTGGACGTCACAACTGTGGCAGGTAAAGTGTGTGAAGTTACAGTCTGGGCAACTGACTGAGAATGTGAGACTGCAATCGACTGACTTGTGGGATGTGAAGATGATGATGAAGTTAGCACTGGCTGATTAAGAGCAATACTACCAGAACTACTAAGTATACGGGACACCATATGAGGCTGTGATGAGGTGAGGCTGTGTATTCTGTTGCCAGACTGACTAAGGTTAATACCTGTCATATTGTTGTTTGCTGAAAACAAGAATTAATGTATTTTTTTCACACAGATCTATACAAAAATTCATGACTTATAGATCTATCAAAACATACCTTCCTGAAAGAATATGTATAAAAATCAAATTATTACAAGAACTCAGCTAAACCCAGTTGCAGAGATTTCTCTACGCAAACAACTATATATCATTTCTGCAAGCTGATACCATAAATACCAAACAAATTATATATAAGTACATACAAGTATTACAAGTTTTCAGGTTCTTATTTCAATTACAATCTTCTGGGATGCAATGCGGTGTATTCTGGTACACGAACCTGCTGCCTCCATCGTCAGGGTTATGATGGAGGGAGGTTCCTCCAAAACTGAAGTTTGATTCTATTAATCAAATTCCAGCAGACAAAAAATCTTGAAATTATTATATATGCAGAAATAATTTTGTTTGAAACACTTGTGTACCAACTTCAGCTTCCAATGAGGAGCAACATTCCAATTTCTTTCACACATTCTAGAACATGCAACTGCAACATTTTCACTACAAAATGCTACCCAAATTGCCTCCTCTTATTTAAAGACAAAGAAAATTGCTCTTGTCTCCTGAAATATTGCTTTTTGACTACAAAAAGACCACCAACAACTGCTACATTGTAGAATAAGTCACTCATGCAAAATTTTCTAACTGAAACATGATTACCTATTTCCTCTCAAAATCTAAGGCTTCTGACAGACAGTAAACAGATGGAGTTGCTTTGTTTCAATCACTTCCAACAGCTGTGTATAATTAGGGCTCACCCTCAACAAAAACTTGTTGTGAAGGAAGGAATGCCAGCAGAAAAAGCTACATTTAGCACAGACACCACCACCAACACCACCATCACCACCAACCCCTCCCTGCCATCTGCCACAAGAAAAGGACAATTCGGTAGCTCAAGCTTGTCCCTTTGCTCACACTTCTCCTGATCAACACACAGTACTTTGTCCTGGCCCACTAGGACACATATTTTAATCATCAGCATTCATGCACAAATATGCATGTCAGCATGCATTCACATACACATGTACACTTTCATTATCACTATCAACCATCCTCATCATAACCATCCTCCTTTGCCAGCAATTCCAAATAATTTTAACATGTCTTTCAACTGCCACATTCTGCTGTACTATTAACTAGTAATTATCACACTAATAATTGCCTTTGGCAAGATCTAATAAATACGATCAAGTGTCCAAAGCATTACACTGATTCTTTACTAGAATGGTTATACTGTATAACCATGCAATAAATTCCTGTTTTATAATTCTTGTTACTTTGGATAACTCAGGAAATACACAGATGGAATACTTTTTACTAATTAAGTCAAATATTAAGACAGTTGTAAGAAAAGGAATGTAATTACTATGTATAGTGACTTTTCTAATAGTGTTGTTGTAATATCAAACACATAATTGACAAGATTGTTACTGATACCTGAAGATGACCTGCACAAGCTGAAATATGGAACTGATTATGTATCAGTAACCATATACAGTCTGATATGGTATATCAATAAAGCTGTGTTGAGAAGTAACTGTCAGTGCACTAATTATCAACAGGTTTCTTTGTCAAACCCAGCAAGTTTAAGACAAACTATCATCTTTCGTACCTATTTCTCTGATTCCTGCCTGTACCACTAGTGGACTATTATTTTGCAGAGTTAATGGGTAAGATGCTGAGATGGAAACAACCGAGTCTTTGTCTTCCCGTAGACCAGATAAACTCCCACTGAAAAATATAACAGTCAAGTCACATTAAAGTCCATTCATGACTTTCACTTAGTTGTTTAGGTGTTGTGATTACACAATACTAATGGAAAGGAAGCACAAAATAGCAGCTCTCCTCATCTCACCGCTCTTCTCTCTTGCTCTCTCTCTCTCTCTCTCTCTCTTTCTCTGTCAATCCCTCCATTAAGAACAGCCCTTCTTGAGAAGCTAATAATTGTCCATCTGATCAACTATTCCCTGCCTTTTTTGGAATCTAAAGGTTCATTACTGTGTTCTCAAATACATTCAATCTATGTTCTTCCCTTACAGTATGTAGCCAAGTTTCAAACCCACAGAAAACAAAAGGTACAATTACAGTTCTGCGTATTTCCATTTTGTACTTACCGAACAACAAAACTCTGATTCAGGACTGAATGGTACCAAACACTCCCCAAACGTAATGCTCGCTTAATTTTTTCCACGACTAAATTTTCATTTGTTACAGCTGCTCCCTACATATTTTAACTCCATAATTTTTTTCTAACATGACATACCCCAAGCTGGGGAAACACCCCTCACTGGCTGTCTGCAACAGTTTATTCACTATAGCTACACTCCATCTGTAGTCTGATGATGTGCAATACCACAGTAAAAAAATAAACACGAAACACAATGTTCCTCACATGATGCTCTTATTGGGACTCGCTGTCGTGACTGTAACACCTCCACTGGAAACTTTCTGAGCTGCCGACACATTGTACTGTCTACCACCATTGATTGTGGTGATACTTCGGTTATTGCTTATGACAGTGGGTCCACTCACTGAACTGGGAACTGGAACCAAGTTGATTTGCTGACTGGAACTAAGTCGTGTCATGCTTTTGTGAAGACCACCGACAGAGCCTACACGACTACCACCAACTGTAACGAAGTGAAGTTAAAGTATAGAATTGGCTGAATTTACTGATCTCTCAGTTACCCATTTACTTGGTATTAGAATCCAAACATTTGTCACCACTAACACAAACCCTTGCCACTACTAGACAGTTAAATCAAATCCACACTACCATAACCCACTTCCTTATGGCTCATCTCAATATCACTTTAATTGTATGAAATTTCTATCTTTCACAATGGTGAAGATTAACTTTGTGTGACAGCGTGTAGCCTGGCATGTGGTTACCAATCTTATAAAGAAACATAATGCCCAAATCTTCAGGCTTTGAAGTTACTACCTCCAAACCAGAGCATACATGGTAAAATAACACAGAATGCCACAACATGAATTATTATACCTGTTTATATGATGGAAAAAGACTTCTATAACAAACTTTATATTGTTCATTCCATGCACTGTCGATAAATAATTTGCAACACTCAGATCAACAAAATGCACAATATTGTTTCTTAGACACTTACATTATAATACCACATAAAATACCCCTACATGTTTCGATCCCCAAGGGATCATCACTAGGGAACCAACCAAAGCAATACTGCAAAGAAGTAAATTAGCAACTTTTGTACACAGTACAAAAGCAGAATAAAGACAATGGTGGTACAAACAACTACCAAAAGTCTCAAGACATGGAAAGGACCTACTATGTCCCTGTTTAGTATTACTTGTATCCATTGTCAAGGCAACTTCTGTCAAGTAAGCCCAGTTCCCAAATGGGATTTACTTTCACTAACATCTTTTGTTGTGGCAGACTCTTACTTCTTTTCAAACAATTAAGCACTTCCCTGTGGACTTATACTTTGACCTTGCATTTTGATAACTCTATTAATTAAGTTTTCACAGCAAGAATGCCATAAAACTGTAACACTGATTGAAACAGAGGGAAAGAAATGATACCTACTTCTATCACCAAAAGTGGTTCAGATGTAGCAATACCAACCAATGTTCAGCCTTGTCATGCTCCTGTTGCCTACAGATGTGTGTAACCGTCCTGTACTCCGACTGTCACCCCCAAGTCTTGGACGGTTTATCACCAAGCGATTCACTTCCTGACGATTCAACCAGCACACTCCAGCATCTTGCTGAGCTAGAACTGTCTGCCTGGTACCTGACATCAGCTGTTCTCTCGTTACAGCTGCTGGTACCACATGTTGCTGCTGGGTCTGCTGCAGATCTGGTCGACTTCCACCAACTTTCACAATAGTTACACCACCAGACATCTGGTTTACCTGCGTGCTAAAAAGACATTTACCCTCAGAATACATGCGTCTTGATCAATAAGTTAACTTCTTTCACAGAACAGGTGAGTGTAGTGTACTTAAACTGCTGAAAATGAAGTGACCATTATGAAAATAAGCATCAACAGGGGATAATATTAAACTGGATGTTACAGAAATAGAAAGTTATCACATTTTCTTTGTTACGTCAAACTCTAGAGAAAGCTGTGTCCACTAAGGAACCGTGAGGTGAACATGCAATGGATTCAAATGAATAAGGAGACGGCCAGTAGTGGATATAAATAAATCTGGATAAAGTCTGTTGTGGATTCAAATGACATGAGTGTTGCCAGTGTTGGCAGCACCTCTCAAATTCAGTTTTTGGAATTTCCAAGAGTTACTCCATTGCTTTGTGTTCAGTTGTTTCCATATCATCAAATATTTTAGTGGTAAAGGTTTCTCTAAGTTCATGGAACAGGAAAGTCACAAAAAGCCACATCAATGACTAACATCTCAGTTGTGGAATACTGGCAGTGGTGTAGTTAGGTTTTTTGGTACCCAGAGTAGGCAATCACAATGGTAGCCCCTAACAGCAACTATGACCTTTTAAAAAGTCACAACTGGTTGAAATTTATATTATTCACAGCATGCATTTTCATCATGAACTAATAATAACCAACTAATGCACAATACAGGAACAGTTTGTATTAAAAACTACACACACTCCTACATATGTTTCGATGAGAATATCGTCATCATCAGGGGGTCATTCATTGATGCGTAAGTCCACTCAGACGTCCATACGTTAAAATCAGACACCAAAAGTTTAACTCACAAGATCTTGACCCTGTACATACGAATTATTAAAAATGGTTGTTAAAATAAACACAAAGCTAAAATACAGAGATGCCACATTATTGTGCAGCACTTGTCCAAATCTTCACGTGCGTTTTTTAGTCTGTAGTTTCACTTGGACATTCTTCATGTGGCCAATCGCTGGCGTGTGTGAAGGTAAATCTTATGGGGTATGTGTACAAACATCTGTACAAATTAACTGATTGAATTTTGAAGTACTTGGTTCAGTAATTTAAAATTTGTTGCGTGCAGAAAAATTAATTTTTGCATTTAAAATATTCATTTTGCCCCCCATTTTGTTGCCCCTTGGACTCTGTTGCCT